>AWWV01012380.1:0-43246 GCA_001974805.1 Corchorus capsularis | reverse complement strand
CTAATTTCTTTTCTAATAGCAATCTTCTTTCATGGCTTAACTGCTGTATTTCTTCTTCAATTTCTTGGAAACAAATTCCCTGGTCGTCTATTTTTTATATATTCTTGCTGGAATTTATGGAAAGCTAGAAATGCTAGACTTTTTGCTGCCAAATTATTAAAATCAGAAGCTATTCTTGCTTCCTCCTCTTTTCAAGCCTTAGAGTTTTTCCACCTAGCTAAGTCTATCCCCAAAGTTGTCCCTAGAGTTGTTAAGAATATTGGATGGAAACCACCGTATCCGGGATGGTGTATGCTTAATTCTGATGGTTCTTCAAGTTTTGGTAAGGGTGGAGCAGGGGCTGTCATCCGTGATCAATATGGACAGTGGCTTAAGGGCTGTGCTAGAAGGGTCCCTTTGGCGAATAGCTTGCAAGCTGAATTTTGGGCTTTTAGAGATGGTCTTATGATGGCTAAATCTCTTAACATTGATAAGCTAATGATTTGTGTGGACTCGGAATGTGTTATTTAGTTAACTAAAAATTCTTCTCCGCATCATCACTTGGAGTCTATCATTAATGATTGCAGGTTAATGCTTGGAAGCTTCTCCAACATCAAGGTGGAGCATATGTATAGAGAGGCTAATAGATTGGCAGACTGTCTTGCCAATTATGCTAGGGAAATGGAAGATCTTTATCTTGATTTTGCTTCTATCCCTATATTTGCTTTTGACATTTTTATGGATGACTGTATGGGACTTTCCTTAACCAGAGCTGTAAAACTCTAATTCTAATTTATTGTTCCATTTCACCAAAAAAAAAAAAGTTTAATGTAATATTACTATTTTGTCCAACGATAAGATTCATCACATTGATTTAGGAACAAATGTGGGGGGTAATTTGGTTATTTAATATTTGGTTATTTTGTTATTTAAGAAAACACCTAAGGGCCTTTTTGAATTTTTACAAAACAAAAAAAATTTAGTGGGTCCCACCTCCACCAACAAAAATTAGATAAAAAAAATACTAACAATGCTTATGATAGCATTTATCCCATCACCCCTTCAAAAAAAACCCTACCGGTGGTTAGCATTTATACTAACCGTGTAGGGTCACCCGGGTTAATCTAGTTCATGGTCACCTAGCACCCTTTGTCATAGCCACTTGATATAAAAAAAATCTTTGCCTCATTCATATTGCTATGCTTCTTAGCTATAATGTCAACTTTATCATTTTAATAAGCTATTTATCAGCACTTAAAATTGCATCATGTTACAATAAGCACTTTCATATCTACGAGGAGCATGCGAGGCATGAAGAGAAAGAGCATAATGAATCGTCAAAGAAAAAGGATAAAGAGGTGCATAGGCAAAACTATCTGCATTTAACAATAAGCGCCCTTTGGTGGGCCCCAATTTCCACAAACAAAATTTCGATAAGAAATTACTAACAATGTTTATGATAACATTTATCCCACCATCCCTTGATAACCATGTAGGGTCACTGGTAGGGGTTACTCTAGGACAGGGGCGTACTTAGGGGGGAGCAGGCAGGGGCAATGGCCCCCCTAAGTTGGTAAAATTTTCATTTAGTCCTTGTAAGTTTTCATGTAAAATGGGAAAATTGTATATTTGGCCCCCCCTAATTGGTGAAATTATATTTAAAGACATATAAATTTTAATGTGAAATGAGGAATTTTTTATTTAGCCCCCACAGTATTTTACAAAATAATCCTTATATTGTAACAATTTTATTACTTATATATTAAATTGATGGTATTAACATTCTTCAATTGTAACCATTGTTAAATTTTTTTTTTGGGCAAAAACTATATTATTGTATTTGATTATATCGCCCCCCAAAGCAAGAATCTTGGATCCGCCCCTACTCTAGGATCACCTAGCACCCTTTTGTCATAGCCACTTTGCCTCATTCATATTACTCTGCTCCCTAGCTATAATGTCAACTTTAGCATAGCACTTGGAAAATTACATCATGTTATAATAAGCCCTTTTTCGTATCTACCAGGAGCATGTAAAGCACAGAGAGAAAGAGGAGAATGAATTGGCAAAGAAAGAGGATAAAGATGTGCATAGGCAAATCTATCTGCATTTAATTATATTGAATGCACCAAACAAGGCTCACATTAAAGAAGGATGGAGAATGAGATCTTTAAAAAAAAGTTTTGTAATTAAGCAATAAATCTATGTATGAGGCATGAGGGCATATATTTCATTATTAAAAAAGTTTTTCTTTGAAAGCCAAAAACTGCTAAATCGGGAATACATCTTTTGTAGAGAAAAACACTTTGTCTTAGGTCAAAATACCTGGGAGGTCCCTCTACTTTCACAAAAAAATCAATTTCGTCCCTCTACTAAAAAAGCGATCAATTTAGTCCCTCTACTTGTAGCTTTGGGTCAATTGAGTCCCTCTGTTAAATGGGGCGTTAAAGTGATGACATGGAACGTTATGTGATGACATGGCAATTGACACGTGGATTTTTTGAATTTTCATAATTTTCTGGAAAATAGAAATTAAAAAAAAAAGATTTTCTTTCTAAAATTTTTATATAGAAAATTTTTAAAAAACACACACAAAATTTTCAGATTTTCTATCTAAAAATGGATCAAACACTACTTTTTTCAAGAACAAAAGATGAACATTTTGAATTTTCAAGAACATTCAACTTTTCTTGAAAAATATCAAATCCCATTATTAGATTCATAAAAAAAACCCATATACACCCATCATAATACGGCTAAAATCTCCTTTTAGGCCCAAACATGTAATGCTTTAATTTTTCCAACACGATACCATAGATTAAAGTTCCAGTTCTAATTTCAACAAAGAAAAAAATAGAAAATAATCACAGGTCAAATTGTGAAAAACAAAGAATGTCTTTACAAAAGAAAATACCAAATCAAATAAAAAGCCAACTTCAACTTTCAAAGTTACAAGATTCCAAAGATGACAACTTTCTAGCCCTGAAATGCAAAATAGAATAAAAAAAAAATCTGCAAATCTGCAATATTGTTGGGAATAGATAATGTAGAGTCTCCTAAGTTGGGAAAGATCCTTGGGAGAGTAGTTGAACAAATCAGATGCAACACCTCCATGGCTCCATCCCAGCTTGGCAGCTTCTCCCTTTCTCCAAACCTAATATTAGGTGTGTTCCCATTGCAATCGATTTAGAGATTGCTTACTCTAGAATTGATTCAACTGAAGCCATTTGGAGGTTTCATGGTTTATAGTTCAAAATTTGGGACTTTTTGGCAATGGCAAATATATCCAAAATCTAATTGGTGAAATCGAAGATGGTTGCAAAAAAAGTCTTAGTGAATTAAACAAGAGTTTTGGGAAGCCTCTAACAACATCGGAGAAGGAGTACTCGACAGCGGCGTTGAGGCTTGGTCAAGGGATGGGGAGAAATCGTGGTTTTAATTTTTAAGATGTAAAATTTGTTAGGGTTAGGGAAGAGAGGAAGAAGAAAAAAGAAAAGGGATATTTCATTTTACAAGTCAGCATTAGTTAACGTGACAAGTCAGTAGCACTAAACGGCCCCAATTTACACCGTTATCAATTGGACTTAATTGACCCAATCTTGAAAGTAAAGGGACTCAATTGACCCAAAGCTTTAAGTGGAGGGACTAAATTGATCGCTTTTTTAGTAGAGGGATGAAATTGATTTTTTTGTGAAAGTAGAGGGACCTCCCGGGTATTTTGACCCTTTGTCTTACAAAAAGTTAACACCTGCATAAAATAAACACTTTGTCTTTATTGTCATACAAACTTTCTTTCTTTATAAAATGAATTCTTTTCTTATTAAATTTTATTTATATTTATATATTCTCCAAAGGTTCAAGTCAACTCATGCCATTTCTTCGAAAAAAAAAAAAGAAAGTCAACTCATGTTTAAGTTCCTAAATCCCCGATTCTTAAAATGTTGAAACGTTGGCCCATAAGCCCACATAAGAAGTATGAATACTTCCCAGAGCCCAACTCCTCTGATCCAAACTTTTTTGCAATCGCACCTGATCATCCAACGGCCACGATAAAACCAAAATCATTTACTCAGGAAGAAAACCGATCTCTCCTTGTTTACAGCCACCAAAGCTAGAGAGAGCAAGAAGAATCAGAAGAAGAAGAAGAGGAAACCAAGAGCAAAAGGAAAATGAAGAGGTGGTTCGATCCATGGCCAGTTTTCTTCAAGAGAGAGTTCAGTCGCACTTGGCCCTTCCTCGTCGGTTTCGCCATAACCGGAACCATCGTCACCAAGTTCTCCCTTGGTCTCACCGGTAACATATTTTCCTCTCGATCCCTTCGACTTAGTTCTTATTAATCGCCAAAATGTACGTGTAAATGTACTGATCGTCCTTTTTATTAATCGATTTCGCAGAAGAAGATGCTAAGAATTCACCTTTCGTTCAGAGGCACAAGAGGTAAACCCTAGATTCCGATTCCCTAATCTTCATTTCCATGAAATTTAACTGAATAAAGTATTTAAATGCTTTTTTCCCCTTTATTAGAGGTTTTATTGGATTTGAATGGTTCTATTTGAGATTTAGATCTGAGAATGGTCTCTAAAGGGATATATTTTTCGATAATTGCAATATTTTTCGATCTGGAGTGTCTTTCCTCTTAGGAGAATAATGTTTCAGAACCGAAGTAGCAAGCAGGCCATGTCCATGTGTTATTTTGGTTTTCATTTTTGTTTCATCATTGGAAAATGTGATCTTTCACTGTTTTTGGTGCTTTGAACAAGTTTATATAAACTAGGTTTCTCTTCATTGGATAAGCTAAACCGAAATGTGAAATGCAATTAGTATGAAATTTTAAGTAGTTACTTGAACTGACTTGTGGTATATGTGGCAATCATGTTATATCACACAGGCTTGAATTTCTTCAGTATATGTTATTTAAATTTCATAGTTACTGCCTGCTCCTAGTATAGATAGATGGGTCTAAACTCTAAACTTCTGATCATGGTATTATTAAAGTAAGTGACCAAATCTAAGTTCATGAAATTATTTATCAACGAATAAAATGGTGCTTCTCAAGGGTTACAGTAGCATTGACACTTGGGGCTAAGAATTATCATCTGCTTGATTAAGTTTCGAATTATGTTGAGATTACCTTATCATGGTAAACATGATATTTTTAGTTCTAACTTCCTCTCTGGAAATGATAGGTGTTTGTGTGTGATCTAAAGCTGCAAGTAATATCTTCAGCTTATATGCATCCAAATTTCCAAGTTTTATCAATGGATGACATTTCTCTTTGTTTCTTTGGCATGCAGGTGATCAACTCATTTGGAAATGTCATGTCCTTGGACTTCTTGTTAAGAGAGGAGCGCGCACTCGTTTTCCTTTGTTTCTATGAACTTCCAAATAACAGAAGACAAATATTCTGGATACACTAGTTGTGAATTATGATTATTGTTTTTGTTTAATGGTTTTGCCTTAAATAATGTTCAAGCACCTTTAAATCTTGACTGTTTGTCTAGTATCCTTGATTTTGGGTAATCATCTTAAAATTATAAAATGTTGACAATTTTTGCCTATATATTTGCCATTGCCAATTGAAATTATCATTGTCAAGGATGCAAAGTTTATCCGTGAGCTGTTATAATGTTGACAATTGGTTCTCGTGTGCCTGAATTGGATGCCGTGTGTTGCAGTGTTTTGCTCAGTGAATCATTCCCAAATCTGCCTAATTGCAAATTTTGTAATAATTTTGCTTGATTCTTTGCATGTAGGCATCTCAAATCCCCCATATTCAACTCTCTCCTGTAAGCTTCAGCTTTGAACAACTCATTTACGGTGCTTAGGAGTTAGGAGAGTAATTACTAATTAGTAGTTGTTTCTGGTGCCACTACTGGATGAGTAGTATTCTTCTTAGTCTATATTGGACCTAATATTGTGATACATGGTTCACTCTGTCGACTGGGTTTGGACTTTGGACTTACAGGATAACCTATCCATTTGAGAATTTAATTAGTATTTTCAATTGTTCTGATTTAATTATGGAAACTTTTGAAATTCTGATAGAGTTGGAGCTAGTTAAAGTCTATAAGAATCATATATATACATCCATTACTCTACCTTTTTTTCGGTTACCATCACCGATGCCGTATTTCTTTTAGAGGGCGCTTGTTTTGGTTACTTTTCCAGGAAAGTAATGGGTGGAAACACTCCCCATGATTACTAAACTTTTCCTGAGGGAAAATACATTCTCATGGGGAGTAGGGAAAGGCTTTCCATGAAAAGTACTCTCTTGGGAATCACTCTCCTTCGAAAGCACTCTCCTCGGAAAGCACCTAATGGATTAGGGTGTTATTACTATTATTAAGTAAATCACACCAAAATCCTTCAGGTTTCTACACTCCAGTCAGTTTTGGGATTCTACTCTTCGCCCCTAATGAATTTACAGTTAACGAGAAAAACGCCGTTTGACTGGTATATGCTCTTGCTCTTGCATTTGGTTAGACTAAAAAGTAAAAATCTGAGTATGGAAATTTTTGCCATGAAACGTGTAATGTTCTTTTACCCTGTTAAGGGTTTAACTGTTTAATCCATACCCAAAATTTTGGATTTAGATAGGACTTGGATGGGTAAATGGAGTATAAGATTCAGCAAGTCCGTTTGTTCACCCATGTCTAAAAAGGAGGGAGAGTGGAAACGGAACAATTGTAAGGGAGAAAAAGATCAAACTTATTTTTATGAATTAATAATGTAGCAAACAAAATTTGCGTCAACAAACACAACCATCTATGTTCACTATAATGAGTGCCAAAAATTAAAACAGTTTCACAAATCTCATATCTTGCCGTTCTTCAGTTTATTTTGTATGATGAGGTAACAGAGAGCATGAACTGGAAGTGAGAAATGTTCCCAGTTCCCACCACAAGCAGCGGTAAATCTGCCATCAAAAATTTCACCCTCTATATAAATTCATTAGTACTTCATTCAAATCTTTTTGGTGACTCCTAGCCTCAATCGGAAATCCTCCTCCATGAGTGGAAGACCTTCCCGCAACTTCACCTTGGGCTCCCAGCCTAGCAATTCTTTCGCCTTTGCGATGTCTGGTTTTCTCTGTCGTGGATCATCTGGAGTGTTTTCCACCATCTTTATCTCCACCTCAGGATTGATAAGCTGGCAAGAATACACCATGAAACATAAGCCAGGTCAGAGTCAAAGCTGAATAAAACAACAATTTTTTTTCCCATCCCCTGCTTATTTCATGCATCCGTTCTGGCTTCTTTCAATCATCACTTCCAATTCATTCTTTAGGACAGTGTCATTCAAACTTCAAAGCATAAAACTTACAATGACAAAATATGAGCTATCGATTATGAAATATCTAAACAGATAGTGTTTATGTAAAATGGGAAAGAGAGTAGCGAAAGTATGAAACTTACCTCCTTAACTGTCTCAGCAAGCTCAAGCATGGTAAATTCACCTAACAGCATATAAAAACAATGCAAATCAGCGAGTGCACGGTAATAGCGTAACAACTAAAACTAATCATAAAAAGGCAAGACAATTTCCTATATTTCACATAAAAGTTTGTAGGATAACCTGGATTCCCAATATTTATTGGACCAGTGTTCTCTCCCTCCATAAGACGAATGAGGCCATCAACCTAAAAATGTTTACAAATGTTTAAATATTTCATAAAGGGGTGTCAGAAGGATAAGAGCTTGTCAAAATATTATATCTGGAGCGTACCATGTCAGAGACATAACAGAAACTGCGGGTTTGTGTCCCAGGTTTTTGAACTGTCAGTGACTCACCACTACAAAGTGCAAAACAGAATTGAATTAAGAGAAAATATTAGGTCGAGGAAAACAAAAGGAAAAAAAAGTATATAGATATATGTCACTATAAGCTAATGCACAAAAAGGTAAAAGAATTTAGAAAAAAAAAATGTTCTATTTGTAACCATTAATTGATAAGTCAATGGCAGACTTGTTGATAAGAAAACAAGCAATTAAAAGGAGCAGACAGAATATTAATAATAAATCAGCACATCAATATTACCGAAGTGCTTGGGCTATGAAATTGCTGACAACACGCCCATCATCAATGTTCATGCGTGGTCCATAAGTATTGAAGATTCTAGCAATGCGTATCTCTGTGATAATAAATAAAAGAACCATGTTAAGAATTAATAGGAATAGCAGGACAACTTAAGTTTAGGTTAACCATGAAAATTTACCAATCCCATGCTGCCTATGGTAATCAAACATAAGGGTTTCAGCCACACGCTTCCCTTCATCATAGCAGCTTCGAACCCCTACAAGAAAAGAGAAGGCATTTAGTGCCAGAGTAATTTTTGTTATAACCTTATACATTCTGCCAAGCTGACTTCACCAACCAACGCACAGCATTGGCAAAAATGCCATATAGCAAACAAATAACAAATAGTAAACATAATTGACAGATTTAAAAGAAAATAAGCACTATAATGACAAGAATGTATCTTCCACTGCAAGTATATTATATCTTTCACAAACTTTCTAATAAGATCAGCTATATAACATAAACGGTATACACTTCGAATCAGGAAACTTACCAATTGGGTTAACATTACCCCAGTATGTTTCAGGTTGGGGATGGATAAGAGGATCACCATATACCTCTGAAGTTGATGTAAGCAAGATCCTGTTCCACAAACAATTGAGTAAAGGGAAAGGGGATGTAAATTAATTAATAAAGAACCAGATTCCTAACCTTGCTCCAACTCGCTTGGCAAGTCCCAGCATGTTCAGTGTGCCAATCACATTTGTCTTTATTGTCTATTGAAAAATAAAGTAAATATTAAGGATCTAGTCAAATATCTATTAATGGAAAGCATTGCAAGAACACCTATAACCCACCTTCACAGGATTGTATTTGTAGAAAATTGGGGAAGCAGGGCATGCAAGGTGATAAATCTGATCCACCTCAATCAACAATGGCTCGGTGACATCTGCAAAGAAGGATAAGAGAAACAGATACAATAATTTGAATAGATTTTACATTAACATTGTAAAAAAATGGAGCCCATTTATATCTAGATATGACAAATGATTTCAGAAGGAAATACAATCTCATATTCCCATGAACTACATGGAACTTTGGTTCTCACCACCCATTTCCAGTTGAAAACATTACTGTTGCTGATGCAAATTGAAATCTCGATTCTTAAATATCACAATAATAACACTCAAAGCCAAATTCTTAGAATTGCTCTTCCTCATATAGTACTAGTATCATCTCAAACGTTTTTAGACTGAAATCCTTTCAGTATAGTTGAAGTTTTCAGCAACAACAGTTCAAAACACAAGATATAGCAGCCAATGTGTTTTGTATGATGCAGCAACTGGACTCATCCCGACTCTTTTTCATTGAAACACAAGACATTGCAGCCAAAATGGGTTTTACATTGAAACAAGGAGAAATAAAGTATCCAGAGTCAATGAAACACGCTATCAATGAAACACGCTATATGAACTTACCATGACGAATAAGCTCAAATCTTGGATGACCAATCCACTTTCTAAGATTGTCTTTCGATCCAGTGAAGTAGTTATCAACAACAGTAACCTGAGTTAAATACATAAATAGTATAGAACACAATAGTCTCAGTGCACAGGTCAAATACTTGTATGAACTCTGCTAATCATTTCTAAAGAAAGAAACAGATCTTGCATGTCAAAGAAAATCTACCAACCTCATTTTTCTCATTTTCCATCAATTTGTCCACTAAGTGAGAACCGATAAAACCAGCTCCTCCAGTAACCAAAATCCTCATATTGGACTGCAATAAAGAGCAAGATAGTATTAATGATATAAATAAACTAAGCTTGCATGAAGAAACAATGTAATTTATCAGATCAACAAAAATTTCATGTATGAAACAGATGGAGAGTTCCAACAATCACGGGAACATATAGAAGTAAATAGCAAAGAGAGGAGGTTATAGCAATTTTTGATCCAGTGAAGGACATGAAGATCAAGAAAGCAATGAGCCAAACAAGATCACCAACAGTTTTCACACATCTGAGCTGAATATTTAACCTTAGCAATGGATCTATTATACTTTAGCTACCTGAACAGGAAGGACAAGGGTATTGGGATTCATGTCTGCAAATATATCCTAAAAATGATTTTGAATGAAACCAGATGAATTGCTTCTAAGAAATTATTATTCTTATATATTGCTCATGATTATCTCTTGGCATTTATTTTTGAAAAGACAGAAGGTTACACGTCAACAAATCAAGAAACAAGAGGTCAATTCTCAAACATGGACTGCCAACACGTTTCTTTAACATTTTTCTTGAACATTTGCAGGATTTGAAAACAACAAAAAGATTCATAAACCCAATCAAAGTGTTGAAACACGAGTGAACAGATTTGATCAATGTGGTAGACCCCAAATGCATACGCGAGAGATCCATGACCATGAAGCTATAAGACTACTGTCACCAACTATTCACATACTGTACATTAAATTTCCTATACTTTTTGAGATATATCTTATGTGTTGCGGGACCATACTACCATACGCTGCCTGCCCCACTTTAATTTGCTCTAAATAAACCATTGTTCTTAAGACATAAACGAATGCTAACCTCAATCAATTGTAACTTATTAACAGGTCATAGTTCTCAGAGCAAAGCTACCACCCAGATGCAGAAACATCACAATCATTACTAGTACACTTAATTAGAACAAAGAAAAAGAAAGCTGCACAACATGATAGAAGATAAAAAATGACACTTTAACATGAAATAATAATGATAATACCGACATCTGAGCATTAAAGAAAAAATAAAACCTGAAAAAACTTAGAAAAGCGCAATGGGGATGGCAAAGGTGGTGGCTTTGAGGTTGTTTGTTGTTCCCCATTGGATGAATTTGCCGCCATTGCTCAGATCTCGCGTCCTTACTCAAAAAACCTGCCAGAGAAGAGGACCTGATTGAGAAAACCAAAAGTAAAAAAGAGAAAACGAGGGCAATTGAAGGTTGAAATTTCGGTAATGGATTTGAGGTTTAAAAAAAAAAGGATTGAGTTTTAGATCAGATAGAAAGTAGAGGACCTGATTGAGAGTTTTGAGAAAATGATCAGACAAAACCGAAGAGAATTTGTGATATCTTACACAAAAAACACTGGCATCAGAGAGACTTATTTATAGCCTGAAAATAAAAATGGTTCTAAAAACCGAAACTTTCTTCCACCAAATAAATTTCCAAAAAAAATTAAAAAATTTGGTAGATTGGAGAAAGCCTTCAAATTTACGAAAAGTGAGAGCTTTTGAAATTTTGATGATAGCTCCTTGATAACAATAATTACAAATACAGATCACGGTCACACCAAACAGGATTAAAAACCTCAAAGGTAAAAGGAAAAAAAAAGAACAAAAATCTAACAGATTTCAATTATTCAATTTACGATATTAATTTACCTAAACAAACGCGGGGTTTTTAATAAGGGGTGGGTCTTTTGGTTCAGCGGGGGTTGGGAGATTCGAGATTAGGAATAGTTAATCAAGGATTACTACGCTTAATGGAATGATTATAGTGTGTAGGGCCGATAATTAAGGAAGATTATTAAGTATAACAACCGTAGATGCTTTGCGTTGCCAGTGGAGGACTAGGAGTGATGTGAACCGAGGAAGGAAGACACAGTACGATGCTTTTATTTTTTTTTACCTCAGTTGTCTCTTGTTAATCTTACGTACTTGGTCTGCCACGTGTTACCGCGTTATTCATAAATTCTACGTAAGTAGTACCTGATGTTATTTTATTTTATTTTATAATTTTATGTCAATTTTTTTTTCAAGATTTAGATGTAGAATTTGCTACAGTTTATATTAACATTTATTATAATTGGGTAAATTTTAATAATTTAAGCAAGAAATTGATGATAAACTTTTCAACATTTTTGGAAGAGATAATCTTATTTCCTTTATTACTTTCATCTTCTTTAATTTATTTATTATACTCAAGAACAATATAATATCTTTTAATTTGATAAATATATTTAAGATTTATTCATGGACAAATATTAATGCAAAAAATAATATGAGAACGAATCGAAATCACAATCCGTGTTACACTCGATCTTTTTGAGGTCACTTTCAAGCATTTATTCTCTTGAATATTCGAGATCCTATTGAAATAAGATGGAATAGGCTAGGAAGAGTGATCACTTTTTTTTTTTTTTTTATTATTATAAGTAAATCTGTGCTGCCAGGGCAAGCAATCGGCCATGAGTGATGAGTCCATGACCTCTTAATTTGTTGACGCATCGTAACATACATTGATGAGATTTCATTGGGATTAAATTTATACTACATCATTCATTGCTATATATATATATGTTAAATGGTGAAGGAATAATATTAGAGATAGCTTGAAAAGCAGGTTTGTGAGTTGTGACAATATTGTATCTTGGTCTTCACCTGTTAGGTGGTTGCCTGCTGGCTGCTGCTTGAGTTGTAGTCGGCGAGCAGAGCTCTTATTTGGTTTCATAAATTTTTAAGGAAAATCTTATCAGTAAGAGTGGCTGTAGTTTAGTGGTAAGAATTCCACGTTGTGGCCGTGGAGACCTGGGCTCGAATCCCAGCAGCCACACACTCTTACACATTTTTTATTATGGCCCTACAGAGGGCCCGTTTTATACGCCCATCCTCAATCTATTGGGTCTTCAATTTTGGATTTCCTTGCTGCTTAATAAATACACTCCTTACTCGTTAGTATGATTTGTCCTTATGAAGGCCCAACCAAAACTTCTTTTGTTTCTTGAAGGGAATGAGAGAAAATGTCAAAATTGGAAATTTTGCTTTATTATTTTTTTTTAAAGGTAAGATTTTGCTTTATTAACCACCTATATTTCTAAACATTTCTATATAAATACATTAAAATTCTTAAATTGGCCCCCCAATGCCACATGTCAAGATTTGGCATAAATATCATTTTGCACCCTTAAGTTTGTACGGACTGCCACTTTGCACCCAACTTTTTTATTTTGACCAAAATGCACCCTAAAGTTTTATTTTTGTGCCACTTTGCACCCTCTGTCCGGTAAGACAAAATAAATCGATCACGGCGTCCGACGTGGCATGCCACGTGGACAAAAAATGACACGTGACACGTATCCTTTTGTGCACGTGGCATGCCACGTGTCACTTTTTGAAACATGTGGCATGTCATGTGGCATGCCACGTGTCACTTTTTGTACACGTGGCGTGACATGTGTCACTTTTTGGTACATGTGGCGTGCCACATATCACTTTTTTTGGAACACGTCGGACACCGTGATAGAATCGTTTGTCCTACCATGACTGAGGGTGCAAAGTGGCAAAAAAATAAACTTTAGGGTATGTTTTGGTCAAAATAAAAAAGTTGAGTGCAAAGTGACAATCCGTACAAATTTAAGGGTGCAAAGTGACATTTATGCCGTCAACATTTACCCCTGTAAATCAAGTTCTAAGTAAATTTTCCTAGTTTTTCCCTCCACTCACTCACTCATATATGTTTTCAGTTTTCTTAATGTTGCTTCTCCGTTTTGGATAAATCTCCAATACTGTTCAATGATCCTTATTCGCCCGCATCACTTTTCCACCACCGTGACAATGAGATCCTTAAATCTCCAGTATGTATATAGCAATTAAAAGTCTCTTGGTTGTAGCTAAATAGTAAGGCTAAGACAAATTACCCAAGTTAATTTTTAGTATACTTTATAATACTAGTAGCTTTTGAAAAATTCATTGTACTTGGCCCTTATAATCACTTTTCCACCCTCATATAGCAACCAATTAATTTGTTCAAGATTTAGAAAGTTAATTAAGCGAATCAAAAAGAGTTCAAGTCAACTATATATATATACACATAGTGTAATTTTTCTTTTTTGTTTGGATAAGCACTTTATACACATATATTCTATATAGTTACTTTAACCTCGACAAACCATTTCATGATTTTGAATATTGAAGTATATTCCACACCCTATCTTTTTTAGCATGCATGTGCCTCCCACCCTTCATATATATGGTTCATGATCTGATGATCATGACAAGGACATCAATGAAGATAATATATTTAGTGTATAAAAAGTTTGACAATCCCCATTACAATATGGATCAAATATCAATATATACATAGATTCTGTCTACTTTAATCCTCCAAATTACATGTTTTTAGTTTTAATAATATATATGATCATGAAGATAATATGCACCATGAGGATATATAATATAGGGGCTCGTAACAAGTTGCCAATGGCTTGTGTTAATTAATTTTGTATCACTCTGACTCTATCCATCTTCTGATCTTCATATGAATTCAACAAGTTGCTAATGGGGGGTTTTTTTTAATTCACTCTATCCACATCCCATTCCTTTAATTTGGGAGAATTTTTAGAAATGGGATTTTTTCCCACAATTTTTGGATTAATTGAACTTATTTCTAAATGTTACATGATAAATTAACTGTACAAAAGCATGTATTTTGCATGAGATGTCATGCAGACCTAGGTTTACATTGCTAGAGGGATTCTCCCACTGAACAAGTTCCCTTCCTTCTTCAATCTTTCTTGTTTCATTAATTAGAGTATTAGACCTTTCATGCAATAACCCAAGGCACTCAAACTTAAATTTTCCCTCCACTTATACTCACATATTCTTTCTTAATTTTGCTTTTCTGTTTTGGATAAATCTTCAATACTGTTCAATGATCACTATTCGCCCACATCACTTTCCACCACCCTGACAATTAATGAGATCCTTAAATCTCCAAAAATAGTATAGCAATAAAAAGTCTCTTGGTTGTACTTGTAGCTAAATAGCAAGGCTAAGACAATTAGTCAAGTTCCCCCTGAGTACTTTACAATTACTCAAGATAGTTTTTTTTTGGCATCCAATTACTCAAGATAATTTAGTATATATACTTTAATTATACTATTAGCTTTTGAAATATTCATTGTACTTGGTCCTTATAATCACTTTTCCAGTCCCTCAGGCCAATTAATTTGTTAAAGATTTTGAAAGTTAATTAAGCGAATCAAAAGGATCAGTTCAAGTCAACTATATATATATACATATAGTGTAACTTTTTTTTGGTTTGGATAAGCAATTATACATATATTCTATGTAGAGATAGTTACTTTAACCTCGACAAACCATTTCATGATTTTGAATATTAAAGTATATTCCAAACCCTATCTTTTTTAGCATGCATGTGCCTTCCACCCTTCATATATTTGGTTCATGATCATGACAAGGAGTCAAGGACATCAAGATAATTAATGCATAAAAGTTTGACAAATTAAATGAATCACCATTTCCATTTCAATATTCTTCTTGACGACATATATCAAAACATAGATTCCGTCTTTAATCCTCCAAATTAGTACAAGTTTTACAAGTTTTTAGTTTTAATAATATGATGATGAAGATTATAAATTACATACAATGCACCATGTGGATACATATAGGGGCTCGTAACAAGTTGCTAATAATGGGGTTTTTTTGAATTCACTCTATCCACATCCCATTCCTTTAATTTGGGAGAATTTTTAGAAATGGGGGTTTTTTTTTCAACCAATTTTTTGGATTGAATTTATTTCTAAATGTTACATGATATATATTAACTGCACAAAGCATGTATTTTGCGTGAGATTTCATGCAGGTTTACATTGCTAGAGGGATTCTCCCACTGAACAAGTTCCTTTATTCCTTCTTCAATCTTTCTTGTTTCATTAATTAGACCTTTCATGCAATAACCCAAGGCACTTAAACTTAAAACCATCTGGCTCTTGAGCTCCTTCTGATCATCATCTTCAATTCCATGGATCATATCAACAACTTGTTTCGAATGTTCAAGATATGAATTCAAAATCTTGTCCATCTCAATATCACCATCTTCATCCGAATTACCAATCGCCGAAGCCTTAAAAAAGTTGGGCCGCGGTGATTTTCCCATCTCAACATCGCAAGAAATGTTGTTCTTTTCAAGCTCCTTGTCAAGCAAAGGGAGTGATTTGATCAAGGAAATCTTCTCAAGGTCTTTTGTTAAATTGCAAAGTGACTCCTTGAAGAGTTTAAGGTCACTTTCTAATAATTTATTTACAGTTTCCTTCAAAGAAGTTTCTAGTTTTGTTGAGTCACGTTCGAGGAATCCAATTGCATGAGCACCAAAAAGCAAGAGATCCACCATCTTTGACAATGAACCTAAAAGCTTACCATAACAAGCACTATGAAAAGGCAAAAACCAGAAATTGGGCTCCACATCAGCTTCTCCAATGAATTTCCCTAGTTGATTTACATGATTTTTCAACTTCTTTTGATTCTCAACAAGGCTATTATTGGTTTCGCTGACTTGGATTAAGCTAACCGAACCAATGCATTCATGAAATGCTTCCAAACTTTTGGAGAGTTCGATTTTAGCCAAAGTTGAAGCCCTTGTGGGTTGAAAAAGAAGCTCCACCACTAAAGAACAAGCCAATCCAATGAATGTTTCGATGATTCTTGCAATGGCAAATTCGGTTGGGGGTCCAAAATTTTTCCTTCCTAGTATCAATACGGCACCAATGACAGCCGAAATCCCACCAGCTGGACCGTACATTTTGCTTTGCCTTAAGAAACTTGTGAAAAGGAACCAAGGAAGAAGGGAGAAAAACCTGATCACCAAAAACTTTGAGAAAAGAAAGTACCCTAGAACTCCATAAACCGTCCCTAAAACCGTCCCTTGTGCTTTAATATTTGCCACCTTGAAAGTTGCTTCCCTTGCCGCTGCAAAGCTGACTGCTACAGTGAGCCCAGACCAGAATCCATTGGGCTTACTGTAGATAAGACCAAATAGAACTGAAAATCCCAGGATAAGGGAGAACTTGAAAGCTGGCAAGAGCCTTTTGCGGTTAAGCCCACAGCTGTCCCAAACCTCTTTGAAGGATAACCCATCATCTTCTTTTTCAGAAATGGGTTTCTGATTCTGAAGAGGTTTTTGTTGTTTTTGAGGATTGGGTTTTGGCGACGACTTGGTATGGAGGAGTTTCATGCAAAATAAGAAGAAAAGAGCCGGCAAATCTTGGTGGGTTGGTGGGATTGTTTGAATAGTTTGAAGGAACTTGATGATGTCATCAGCATTTGATTCTGGAACAGTTAAGGAATATTCAGTACCAGGCAAGAAACTCTTGGCCTGTTTTATGGTTAAGCTGATGTGTTCTTCAAGCCTGTGGAGTCCATCTTTGAGTTCTTCATCCAATAATATTCTGCCAGCTGGAAATGGAGTTCCCTCCAAAGCAGTCTCCATTCCTTTTAATGCTATCTCTATTTCTTGCAGTTTATCCCCTGAGTTCATGTAGTATGGCCTCAAACACTTGAATGGAAGTTTCTCCCATTTCATGCTTCCCTGTTCACAACACAAAAAAAAAAAATGTTTAATTAATATTGAACTATGAACAGTCAACAAGAAAAAAAAAGTTTAAAGTTGACGGGTCTTACTTGGAAGCGTTTAATACTTTGAAGAAGTTTGGTTGCGGCGGCGGTCAATAGCTTGGCTTGAGAAATGGAAGCCGATGCGGCGGCCTTATCGTCTACGCATAGTGCCTTGACGAACAACTTTAGCCTTTGCGAACTGTTCTCCGCCAGAAGCTTGCAATTTTTCTTTGCCTGTAACATTACAAAACAAATTCTATTATTCCTGTTTAAAGTTTATGTATTTTTTTTTTCTTAAAAAGAAAAAGACAAGAAAGAGGGTATGTATGATAATAAAACTATAAATAGTAAACTTTTTTTTGTCCGTAAAGAAAGTACTACCACACTACTTAGTGGTTAGTACTTAGTAGCCACTATTTTCCCTCAAAAAAAAAAAAAAAGTAGCCACTATTGACTTTTAATCTAAACTCATCAATTTCAACTTTTGAAATGGATTTTATTTTACTTTTGGGTACGGCATTAAATGTACTAAATCCTTACTGGATTCTACTAACTTAATTCTGCAATCTTCCAAGATTAAAAGGTGAAAAAAAAAACTCTAAATTAAGTGTTTAAAAACCTTTACTAAAGTAATTAGTTGAAGTCCTTTCTTTGTTGTAAAAAAAAAGTAATTAGTTGAAGAAAATTTTCAATAATATTTAGAATTACATATAACCAACTTAAAGTGACATTTCACCTGACATAAGATACAAATTAGGAAGAAAATAATTTTGTTTTTCAATCATGTATAAAATATTAAAAAAAACGTATTGAGGGTTATTAAAAACAAAATCTACTAGATAATATATGAGATTCTATTTTATTCTGCAATCTTCCAAGCTTATGTGAAAGTTATTGTCTTTTCTTTAGCAACAGATGATTTGAAAGGGAAAAAAAAATTATTAAGAAGATGTTTAATTACTAACCTCGCAAGAAGCCAATCTTGGGTAGGGAAGTAATAAGGCCAAAACGCAAGCCGCCACCCCAACCGCAGTGCTCGACGCTACATGCACCGGATGCATTAAAGGGTGCGTTTCCCCGCCTTTTAAGAAACCGGTAACATAAACTAGAACAATTTGACCCAACGCTATTCGCTTCGCTATCAAATGAGTAGACTCCGGCAACACCACCACCAGCCCTCCTAAAGTCGTCGCTAGCGCCGTCGTTCTATTCGTCAGCTTGGCTGGTCCAATCAACCAGAGGCTTAACATGGCAGGTCCAAGGCTCTGTACGGAGGCGTAGAGAACTAACCAGCAGCCATGCAATGTGTCACCCAAGGTGGCGTCCGTCGAAATGATGATGACGGTCACGTAGGAAAATGCAGGGAGTGTTACATAGCGTTGGAGGGAAGCTGGTCCGTACAAGGTGGTGACGCCAACTATGGTGCAGGCTATGGCGGTGCGGAAGGCGGAGGCTAAGCAAGTCCACCATACAGCTCTGGCTCGGTCGTGTTGCTGCTGGGCTGCTGCGGTTGCCATTCTGAGAAGTTGATTGGAAAGATATTAATGTGAAAATGTGTTTTGTTTTTGTTTTGTGTTTGGCTTATGAGAGCCAAGGCTTTGGTACGGTGGGGTTGGGAGAGCAGGGGTTTTTGTAGAGGGAATCAGGGAAATAGATTACATGTGGAAATTTGGAGCCACGTAGAAGGTCAGTTGGGGCCCCACGTGTGTGTTTAATGCTTGATTGAGTCATCTAAAAGTTTAATGCCAAGATTAATTAGACATAAGATTATGTTGTGACTTGTGACTTGTGAGTCGAATTAACAAAGATTAAACACATCAAAAATATTTTTAAGATGAATTTTATATGTCAAATACCAAAAAAAAAAAAACTTCAAAAAACTAGCTACTAGCAAAATGAATCATAAGCAAATATAGGGGTCATTACTCTTCAATCCTAAGTAATTAAGTAATTTGAAAATTAAGATGAGGTACTTTAATTTTGCTTTATGATAAGTTAAAATAGTAGTTTATTTGGCATGCCTGACGCCGACAAGAGTTAAAAGGGAAAAGAAAGAAGAAAGAAAATGTTTTAGGTCAAACATTTCTTTGGCTTTTTGATTTTTTGAAATTAATTTGATTTTATTAATTAGGGTCATCAAGGATATCGGTGATTTGATCTAGAGTGATCTTTTGCCAAATTAGAGTGTCGAGTTATAGGCCTGAGGGAACCATGTGAGTTTAATGCCAAAACCTCAGATGTAATGGAATATTTTAGTACGGTCTCCACGACATAAACTTTGTCAATACTTTTAAATTACTAATTAATTGAGTTTTTTAAATTAAGAGCAATTGAATTGTTTATTATATTGTTTGTAATGAATATTGAAACTTGAAAGCTGTATGTGCCTATGTGGTATTTTTTTTAAAAAAAAAAAAAGGAAGAAGAAAGAAAGCTGTATAGACATTACATAGAGCTAAATCATAAATTAATTTACTCTCCTAATATTTTTTGAAAACAATTACTCTCCTAATATTACTTACAATAATTATCTCCTGAAAGTATTAATTAGTCTTAGCTCCCATATATATATGATCTAAAGACTTGTCTACACGCTATTATAATATATATATATATATATATATATGCATCAATCATTAATATTAATATAAAATTGAAAAGGAAACCAAATGAATATTGTTAATAAGTATATTCGGTACTTGAAATTAGTAGACGATACTTTTGTGTATATAACTTTAGTCTAGTTTATTTTACAATTTATTTATTAAAAAACTTATAAGCTGAGCTAAATAGGAAATTCATAAGTTTTTTTTTTTCAAAAGTACATTTCAATTTTTTTGAACTAGAAGTCAGAAACTTCACAAATTGAAACTTTTTCTAAAAACACTTATATCAGTACGTAGATAAACTATATATACCGAATAGTTCCTTAGGGTTTGTGTCAAAATAAAACTTACTTAAATTTAATCACAACTAATTAATTAGCCGCATGTGATATATGAGTAGGAATTTTTATATTTTGAGATATTATTATATATATGGTTTGGGTTTCAATAATTAATGGGAGAACCTTTAATCGGTATAATATTAGTAGTTGAATACCATGCTTAACATGCTATACGCCAAACCTCTATAATAATTTCTCATCAGTTTGATATATGTTGATATTCGATAGACAACCAAATACTTGACTTTTGAGTGACTGATATATTAATCTATATATATATGATAACAGTTTAAGAAAATAACTTTTAAAAAAAGTATAAATACTAGATAATATATATAACCTGATCATGAGCCTTAGTTATGAATATATGATAACGAGACTTATTTATATAAATCAAGTTGTGACGATTATTCCCTTAATTATAATTATACTTCACACATAATTATAATTGAATAATTAAATATTATAATTTGTAATGAATTTCAACAACCTTAATTATACTTGTACTAGTTTTCATAAAAATTGTTAAACAAAACTCTGAATTGCTTTTCAAGTACTTGTACTAATTAATACAGTTGACATATATATATATATATATAAATAATTAATTGAATAAATAGAATTTGAGAATGAATTTCAACAACGAACCTTAAATAGTTAAACAGTTTTCATTAAAATTGTTAAATTAAACCTTGAATTGCTTAATTAATGACCAGCATATATATATATATATATATATCATCATTTTGTATTCAAACAATAATAAGCTTAATGATGATTGGTTCAAGTTGGATTAGCTTATACACCCGGGATATCATCTCAATTGCTAGTTGCACTGTACCTAAACCATGAGAACTTGAGTTCAAGTCCAACTGCATGTAGATTTTGTGCCTTTATGTGTGTATTTTTTCATTTGATTGTTTGAGCATTTGTGTATTTTTTCAATGTTTGATCACTTTGATCAGTTATATACGTACAATTACAACTAAGATATGTCAGAAAAAAGTTGAACTAGGTTATTTGAGTTTGAGTTATATATACGTACAGCTAGAACTGAGATTTGCAGCTGAAAAAACGAAAAGAAGAAGAAGCATCAATCAACATCTAATTAAGCTTGAATCCATATATTTTTTTGTTTTCAAAGTAGTTTTGTATTGCCCACACATATTTTTAATTAAGAATTAAAGATTCTGAATCAACTATATATATTTGTTATTATAATTTGCTTTCCATTAATTTTAGCACGAGTATATTACTACATATATGTGATTGGATCGATTAACTGAATTTTATTAGTAAAATTTATGCAAGTTGGGAGGTAGATTAATGAGCGAATCTTGGCTACATGTCCGGATCCACATGGGATATATCAAGAAACCTAAACAAAGCATTAAATCCTAATTAATAAACTCCGAAGATGCCAAACAACATTCGTAAGCAGCATGGATAATTAATCAATAATCACCAAATGCAAATCAAGACTAAAAAGGGGACTTAGATTTTCTTGTCATATGCCAAACTGATAATCAAAAACTCTTCTTGTCCATATCTGGGGTGCTATATATAGCTATTCGTCTCGATAATTATATAACATTATAAACTAATTATCATTATAAGTAAATTAATTCCATTAATTGTTACTAGATATAGCTAGCTACTTGCAAAACCTTATATAGTATATTTTATTTCCTATAATAGCTAACAAACTTTAATTGGCCAAAGCTGACAAAGCCATGTCACTAAGTAGTCCTCTATATATAATTAATAAAAAAAATGAAAAATAGATATAAAACAAAAGTTTTTAAGATAACCTAAAAAAGAAGAATAAAAAAACATGCATGCATTCTAGGAAGATAAATATTTAGAAATTTTATATATTTAGTTACATAATAATAATATATATATATATATGAAAAAAAGTTAAAGTGGGGTTTCTATAGATTTCCACTTAATATATTTTCGAGTTGCTGATTTTACTAATTAGGTTGTTCCTTGATGAGAATGAAAGGTCATTAAGTGGGGCATTTTGCTGAATCCTCTTATCAAATTGACACTAGTGCTGTAAGTTAGTTAAAGCAAGCTGCTGTTTCTTCACTACTATTTCAATTGCCCCTCTCTCTCTCTCTCTCATCACCAAATTTTCCCTTTTTCTTTATTAAAAATCAAACGAGGATATACTTTTAGTTAGTACGTATTAATATATAATTAAAGAAAAAAAGATCACCATACTTTTTTTCCTTGGCTGTGATGATTTCATATACATTTGCCCTAATTTGCTTACGTAGTTGAGTTCACGATGGATCAAAAGCTTGATTTATATTGGAAGATATAGTAATACAAACGCACGCCCCTCCCATGCGCTGCCGCTGACCAAATTTTTCTTCACTTTTGCCTTTTGGTGTGTGGGGGATATATAGCTGGTACTGGCTGATGTTAGCTATATATCAAAATTAGGTTGTAAGTAATTTCCATCGGGATGCAGCCCCCCCGCCACTTTTGCCACCGTATATGGTGGAATCCCATGTCAGAATTTTATGTATATTTTTGGTTCTTAACTATGTTTACATCTATTTACCAGAAAAAATTAGTTCCCCTAATTAAAGATTCCAATCTTTGTAATATTATACTACAACTATGTGTATTATGTACACGTACGAAAATGTCACCCATGAATGCAAGTAGCACATCTCAAACGATTTAATTAGGTAGCTAGCCATTGTTACCCAATTGTTAACTGCATATATTAGATTGATTTTGTGTGATTTTTAGTGTTAATTTTGTTCTAATATTTTTTCCGGTCAAGTTGATATATATCTACAACTTGTTTTCGAACATGTTAAGATGAGAACATTAGCTGCTGGTTTTTTAGTTTTGGACTTGGTTTTCCGTCATTAAAACCACAGCTGAATGCTTAATTTGATATTTTTTCCCCTGCAGGATAAAAATGCCAGATAATTGTGATTATCATCTTGTTATATATATCCTCCTCATTTGACTACCTATAGTATATTAATATATGATATATATTACAGCTTATACTTAGCAATGAAGATATATATAAGGTATATATATAATATATTATATATATTACCCTTTAATGCAAATTGCAATTTGCACACCGTTTCTTAATTCAGAGGCATGCACAACAGTGATCTCTGATTGATTTCCTTACAGGCAAGGAAATAAAATTTGTGGTTGATTAGCAAGGGACCATATATATATATATATATATATATATATAATTATCGAAAGGTCGATACTGCAGTAAGCTCTAAGCTGTATCGATTGTTGAGCTGAGTCTTTTTCGGACAATAATGAATCAAGGATCAAGGAACTCTATATGTCGACGTAAGGCCATTAATATTAATGCCAAAAATTGAAGAAGAAAGTAACAAGATATCAAAAAGACACATGGAGAAGAAATGTGGTTTATATTCTCGAGCTTGGTCTCTGTCTTTATCGATCTATAGCGGCCCCTGAATAGATTAATTTTCCATCAAAAACAGGCAACGCCACTATAAATTGTGGTGGGGTTATATTAATTTTGTTAGAAACTGTTTTTGAATATTGTCCCACACACCCCCCATCCACTAACCCCAGCCCATTTGTCATTGCCAACAAGAACACCATTACTGCAACAGATTTTTTTTTTTACATAAAATTAAACTTCGTATACAAATATTAAATAAATAAATTAACTAGGCTAGCAACATTCGAAATTTTCAACTCTTCCCACACAAAACAAACTCGCCAGTCGCCACCAATTTAATTACTATAATCTACTTTATGGTTTTTACTATTAATTAATCTTGGTAGTCACCAATAAGCCACTACCTTTCAAGATTTTGGTACTATATATATCAGATATTAAGAATATTTAAATATATAGAGAGGGAGTATTTTGTTATATATACTCCAAATTTTAATCTTTCGATTATTCTATCAATATTCAATACGAGAGAAAATAGGATTATTTTTTTAGCATATCTATAAGTAAATAAATTATATCACTTTCAATTATATACTATATATATACTTGTAATTAAAAGTGTGTTGTTGGATATAGGCTTTGCAATCCAACTACCACAAGAAAAATGACAAATGGGAATGGGAATGGGAAAGAGTTAGGTGATAAACTTTTTCAATCTTTCGTGGAAAAACTTAAAAGCAAATGGGTGACATTATTTCATTTTCACATATATATATATATATATATATATTTGTGACGTTAAATATGGGGAAGAATTATGAAAAGTGGTAAGCGTCATTGCCTGGAATGATAACCTATCAAAGCCCTTTTTAATTGCCCACGTCAGGTGTTTTTGTCTTGTCCTATCTATTAGGATTCGCGAAAGGTCAAAAATTGTAAACGAGGCGACTCGCATGCCACCAAAAACAGCAAACGCTCTCTACTGTCCATGTCGAGAGAAAGTGGCGATCCAGTTGCAAGAGCAAGTTCGACATGGTGGCGGGCCAGTTGACCAGGAGACCTCTTTTCTTACGTACTTGTAATTTATACGACTCTTGTCGTACAATATTTTTCCATTATTAACTGTTGAAACATTCTCCATAAAAAACAATTTTATATATTGTTAAAAGACGAATTGGCGGAAAGTAAGTAAACAGCTAGCTTAGCTAGATTGTTAAATGGACGACGAAGAAAGTTCCCAGCCGACTTCTTTTTTCTTGCTTTACGAATTCTTGGCTCTAGCCCACTTGAATGTAGTTCGATTTTTATATATATGAACATTTTTAACAATGGGTTTTCTTGCCTAACTTAAGTATTAATGGAAACTTTATTTTTTACTATTAATTTCCTTTCTGCTCAAGAAATTTATGTATGTTTAATTTGCATCTTATATTAATTAATTATGAGAAAATTGTTGAAAGGAAATTTCAACGTTTTACTTGAGAGCAAACAAAGTACTTATTAGTACGTACACTTATCTTTGAATTTTATTGGTTCTAATTATTCCATATTTTCATCATCATTTTTACAGATTAATGCTTTGCAAATTGATTTGAAAGCAAAGCATTTCAATTTCCATGATGGTTTTATTGGTTCTGTGCTTGTTTCCAATTCAACAGCCACCAAAGCTGAAGAGTGAAGAGATTTTCAATTCCACTATCCATTTTTGCGCCATCAGTTAGCCACGTTTTTCTGAAATTAGGTCTTTGGGAAAAGTCTAATCTTTACCGAATATATATAAAATGCTAGCTTATAGGTTTAGCATATAGCAGACATGAGAAACATATCGGAATGGGATGGGACTATGGGAGGCAATAGTCAACCATATACAAGATAAAAAGTACTATACAAGTACTAAACCAAAGTTTCTAAAGTGGAATGAATGGAACTTAATAATACCCATTAATCCCGAGCTTTGTAAATGGAGAATACACTTGAGCTTTGATCTCAAGTGTTGAATCTAGTTGGTGAAGTTTTTTCAAGGAAGAAAAAAAAAAGCTATAAACATGAAAAATCTGTTGCGTATACAGTACAATTTGTTGCATATGAGCTGTCCCAATACAAAGAGAAAGGCTTCATATCTAATCCTACAGTTCGTAGTACTTTTGTTGGATGATAGTGGTGCATCAGGTATTGTATGAAAATTCACTACAATTTTGATTCTGCAGCATAATTACTCTTGTGCTGCAGCATAACATATATTTATATAATATTACAGCAAAAGAAATAACAACGTACTGTATACAATAACCTTATTATATATATAATATATATGGCGGAAATAAATAACAACGGGAGAGTTCAGAATATATTATGAACATATTACCACCTTCTGTAAAGCTTTTCTATATGGACAACAATATAGAGCTACATAAATTGCTCGACGATCAAAAGAATATAATTTTAATACTAAAGCATCAAATTTCAGTAGGAAAAATTTAAATATAATTGGCGACCAATGGGCACACATAATATCAAATTGTACGCAACCTTGGAGAATGAAGAGCTCGATGATTGTAACCAAAGGCGCCGCCTTAATTTTATCTTATTGAGATTGAAAGGGAGAGCTTTCAGGATCATATAATCCAGCAATAAAGGCTACAAAAACCCACAACATGATCAGGCCTATTATGGCAGTTCTCAATACCTGGTCACAGCTCCCACTTTCATGAATATTTTCCTGACTTATCATCCCAGGTGTGAGTGTATCCTCACTGTCGCTAACATTTTCATTTTCCTGCATCTTGTTGATCTGGTTTATTTGCGGACGCTTCAAATTATGAAAATCAATAGTTAAGCATTTTCTACACCTGCAGTCTCCACCGAGATAAGATGGAAGTGTCTGAAGATTCTCCGGCAGAACCCTGCGGTATGTTTCTCCTACAATTTTTAACTTTTTCCTAGTAATTGGTTTCAACACCTGAGAAGAGCAGCAAATCTGCGGTTATACACAGAGATAGAAACAGAACTAATTCCGCATCATACTCCAAGCCAAAATAAGAAGGAAATCAAAAAGCAGCTCTTCTTTTATCCCTTCAACTATGTTGCAAGTGAAAGCAACGGAAGTGAGTGAGTTTCTTAATAAGAACTGAAAAGCTGCGAGAAACACTAATATTTTACTCAGAGAAGTAAAGCTAACCTGAATAAAAGTCTGAGCAATGACACGAACAACTGGAGGAAGCCGTATCACAAATAAACAGCCAAGACGGTTGGGGTAGTGGTCTTGAAAGAGGGAAGAACAGGATCTCATTACTTGCATGGGAATTTTGAAAGGAGATAATCCTTCACAATCCACTAAAACAGTAACTTCAGGATTTTCTGGACTGACTAAATGCATGACTCCATGCTCCACTTGAGATACTGCAGTAGCAACCATTTGTCTTTACCATAACATCATACAGATATGACAAAAAAGGTAAATTAATAAAATGAAAATTTGAAGTTAAGACATTGATGGACAACTTCAAGAACTAAGAATCACCAGGAAAATAGATCCTTTATTGCATGAATTATCAAAGGTTGTATTGCTAATATATAAAGTACCTACTTGGCAAACCTAAAGGCAAGAAATAAAGACGAACAACAATCAGAAGACTTGACTGATGTCATTGATGGCTTCTTCTTCTTCTTGTTTTCTCTCTCTCTCTTCTTTTTTTTTCTTCTAAATATTTTATTTTGACAATTGCTCTAGATGGCTATTTAATTTGGATAAAAAGGAATTCAATAAAGAAGACTTTCCCCAGCAACCAAGCCATAGTCATCCCAATCATAATGCATAATGCAGAGGAAGTCTAATTACTTAAATTTTGAACATTAGCAAAATGAAAAAACTAAAGAACAGTAAAAAAGAGGCTAAAGACATACTGACTGCCTGAGCAAAACGAGGTCTATCATGAGACGGCAAGCTGGAGCAAGCTAGCCCAAGCCGCACTATGAGGCAAGGTCGGTGCATCACATCATATCCATGCCAGAAAACCATGTTTGCCCATGTCTCAAGCTCTTCTTGAGAAAGGATTCTATATGTCTCCCTCCATTTGATTGTTTTTTTAATCGATGATAGCAATACTAAAAAATCACCATTTGCAGCGGTATAAAATCTACGAAGATCTTCATCACTGATTCTGCATAAAGATTAATATGTCATGGTCTGCTGCAAGAGAAAAGACCAAGCATTCAAAAATGAATATGCATAAGGCAAAGGCATGAATAGATCCCAAAAACAGAGTTGGATGCCACACTCTAAAATATACAGTCGAAACCTCCAGAGACAAAGCTGGCCTTTGTGACATAGTGAGAGATGGAAATACAGTAAGGTTCATCATAAATTATTAGCTCCAGAGAGTATATTCATTAATTTATCAAAGCCACCACAAAGAATGAAAGCAGAGAGACAATTAGCTTGATGATGAACTATGAACTGTAGTAATGAAAGAAACTTGCACATTGTTTCCCATCAGGAACTTAAACTCAAATCCATGATTGATGTAAGACTGATTTGCCAACTTTTTTCAGTAAGATCATTTATAAAGGGAAAAACTGTAACATAGTGGATTTCTCTCAACAAAGAAAATCACATGTATTATCTTATCACCTCTCTGGTAAACTAACTCCTTGGCTTTCCAGCTCCTTGTGGAGTTTATCCAACCAGCTTTCAGATTCCAGACTTTCGGTAGCTTCATTATTCCTGCAAAGACTAATAGATAAAATTATTTAAAGTTGCCACCTGCTAGTCAACTTGACAATCATGTTGCTTGAAACACGCAGACCTTGAACATCTAAGACAGAAACCAGGCCAAATGATTCAACCTATTAAGTAGTCAATTCTGTCTGATACCATTAGAGTATATACAACTGTGTAGTTGCTAATTTTTCACAGTAGCCGGTAAGTGAGTTTTCATGATTTATGTAAATGTCAGATAGAGTATCTCCTTATATAAGGTTCACTTTAAAATTCAGCCTAACCCAATTTCTCACATAGCGGCATCAGTTTATTATGAAGTCAACCAAAGCTCTTAAATCATAGTGCACATAGACATCTTTTGAAGATTACCTAAGTTCCATTTCCAATCTTCAATGCACCCAAGGCAACACCATGAAATGTCAACCACTCAACCTCATAGACTTAATTGCTTTACTTACCTTGTATTCAAGGGAGGGTCAGCCACAGATTCCTCGTATTGTGATTCTGAATGTACCGGAGAAGCACTGGTACCCTCTGGAACTTCATCATTGAACTCTTCTAGATCAGAAAATGATGTCGCGATCGATAGCACCAATAATGGTCTCGACAACATCTATAACAATTAAAAAAAACCGCAATAATCAACAATAATTGACTAAAACAAAACCTTTATAACAAATCATCAAGAAATCAGCTATACAAATTTTCAAATCCCACCAAGTTTTTAAGAACAAACCTGCATTCCTTTAGCCAAACCCTTAAACGGAGCCCATTTCTGAATAAAACTAACAGGCGGATAGCATATAACTTGTAAAGCCTGGATGCCCCGCCATAAAAAGGGACACTTAGCTTTTGAGACCCTTCTTACAGTTTCTAGTGCGGCAACTTTGAGTAGAAATATAGCAACATCACCTGCTGCGCCCTTAACAACTCTACGATTGGGTGTCGAAGCTAATTGCCTGTAACTGCTCTTAGGAAAGGCTTTAGGACTCGAAACAACTAAATCTCCTTTATAACCTTTTTTCTCTTCCATGGATTAAACAGAATTGGTAAACCTGTGAAAAAATAACATTCTCAAGGTAATTAATTGGATCAAAATTG
This sequence comes from Corchorus capsularis, assembly GCA_001974805.1. NCBI lineage: Eukaryota > Viridiplantae > Streptophyta > Magnoliopsida > Malvales > Malvaceae > Corchorus > Corchorus capsularis. The sequence continues at coordinate 13,646 of AWWV01012380.1, read as the reverse complement.
AAGGAGTGAGTTTAAGTTCTTCAAATCGTCACTAATAATTAAAATTCAACCTGCAAATTAGAAATCAGGTATCTATCATACAGATAGCCTAGAAACTATATAGAGCTTTAAAAGGAAAAAGAAATCTTACCTGAAAGTCTCCAATTCCATAAAATGATTTGTGTAATTTTTTTCTAGTAGATTTGGAGGTTAATTCATTTCGAAAGACACTTTTTTCTGATCTTTTCGGAAAATTCGAACAGCAAACTTTTCGGTCGTGTTTTATCTTGATTTGATAGTGTCTTTTTTTTTTTTTAAATATCTGTTCTTTATGAAAGTTCTGTTCTTTCTTTCTATCACGATCGAAGAATGGAGACGAAGGGGAAGTGAGGGGTCCCAGCACGTGACTAACGCATCAGCTGAAAGTGTAGCGACACGTGTACGGTAGTTAAACTAAGAACGGATTCGGTGCGCTTAGTTATTAGTAGCTGTAATAAGTAGCGAAATCACGGACAACGTTAGTAGAGGTTAAAACAATCCCATGCTTCTCACGTGCCCAAAAGCCTTACTCTTTTTTATTTTTTTTTTTTTTTTTTCCATTTCTATGTATAGTAAAATTTCGCTTTTGTAAGAAGACCAGGCAAATTAAAGAGTTGAGTTAGACCTGGTGAAACATTGAACTAGTGATGAGTGATGATTGCCAGGTGCTAGTTTTGAAGCAGCCAACACATTGCATGAAGTCCACGTGTGGACAAATCGCTTAACACGTGTGGAAACCTCACAATAAGAGTAGTAAACAAACAACATAATTAATTATCAGCCTCAAGGAAATTAAGTTGTGTTGTTGTATTTCTCTCAGACAAAACTCAAAGGGAGAAAGAAAGTGAACATGGCGTCTAATCTTAAACCAACGTTTGGGTACACAATTGTTTATGTGAAGGACGTTGCTAAATCAATCGATTTCTACGCAAAAGCTTTTGGTTACAATGTCCGTCGCTTGGACGAGTCTCACAGGTATAATTATTATAATTATAAGATGCTCACACATTGACATTATTATTCATAACATAATGTTTTTGCATATTTCAATTGGCTTTCGTCGTCTTTGATTTATGAATGGTAATTTTTTTTTTTTTTGTGTAATATAGATGGGGAGAGCTGGAAAGTGGGCAGACCACGATTGCCTTCACTCCGCGACAGCAACATGAGACCAAGGATTTAACCGGTACAGTCCAAGTCCCAAAATCCGATCGAGAGCGAGCTCCGATGGAACTCTGCTTGATTTACTCCGACGTTGATGCTGCATTCAAGGTTAATTTGTGCCAACTATTTTTTATCCTTTAAAAAAAAAAGTTTAGAGGGGGAGGCTGCCTCAGTCTCAGTCCAGGGTCAAGGCATAATTTGTGCTAACTATTACAAACCATGTTATATATATTAATTGCTCTGAATCACTTTAATTGTTTCCAACTTAAAAGAAACAAATTATATGCGATTGTTTACATATATAATATGGTTTGGTATTGAGTTTGGCTGTGGCTTAAATTTATTGTTATATGGTTTGGAGGACAGAGAGCGGTGGAGAATGGAGCCGTGCCGGTGAGTGAACCAGAAGACAAGCAGGATTGGGGACAGAGGGTGGGATACGTCCGTGACATTGATGGCATGACCGTGAGGATGGGGAGCCATGTGCATGCTACAAAGCAAGATTGAATGTAACTTAATTCAAGTATATAATTGTTGCATAAGATAAGAGAAGTTTGACCCTTTGTTAAATTAAATGTTTTGTTGTGATCAGATTTCAATCTTGCTTTTCTTTTATGAGTTTAATCTCATTGGGGTGTTCTAGGTATAGGAAGTGAGGTAATTAAAACATGATTTTCCAAAGCAAACTAAATTAACTATTTGTTTACATGGAGATTTGAGAACCTATTTCTCATGTTTGATCTCTATTCATACCTTTTAAGGCTTCACTGTTAATGCAAAATATTCAAGAAAAAGGACTCCCCTTTTGGACTGCAAATTAAAGAGGAAGCAACACTTGGAATGTCCTTCAACAGAGAATAATGGGGCAGATAGATATGGATTTAAGCTGTGATTAAAAGAAAATTTGTAAACACTTCATTCCACACTAAATATTCAATCAAATATCAAAAGCATCATATTTTCTAAACTCCTTTCGTTTCATTTCTCTGTCTCTAAGCAGAGATACTTTTGACTGCAAAAATAAACTAATGGAAGCTCAAAAACAAGAAATTAAAATACTATTGTTTAGTAGTTTGATCCAAAAGTATCAAAGCATCTAAACAAAAGACAAATTGTCCATCCAACCAAGAGTCACCTGACATGAGACCTTAAGATAGAGGGGACTCAACAAGAACGCTTGCCAACAAACACTAAACCAAAACGCTTTTGAATACAGAAACCTTCGAGAGTTATTACAATTACTCCACCACAGAGAAAAGGATAATAAAGTAAAAGGGAGGGTAAGTGTGAGAATTTCAGATGGCATTCTACAAGGACACTGCGCGGGTATCAACCATGCCTTCCCACACAATAAATTAAGGCATTCCTTGGGGTACACATGTAGAGAAGAAGCAACTGCAACAGATCACAACATTTCTTGTGACCGTCTGACGCAGCGGCTGACCTTCCTTTTGAATTCATCTCTCCTCTCTCTCCATTCCTTCTGCAATGCACAAAATTTCAAGACAAATCATGGTACTGATTTTGACTCAAGATCATGGTTTTGATTCTTTGGTCTGTTAACCAAAACAAGATATCAAGGAGACGAAATGCATCACAAAATCGAGCATGACCCTTATCTAATGGTGGCATCAAGTGAAGAGGAAAAGTCGAAAAGATATATAAAACCCCTAGCCCTCAGGAACACTAGTAAGATAAGGCTCCATATTAGGGAAATTTCTGAACAGAGGACTAGGTAAGTACAGATATACAATCCTTGAATGAAGTATTAAGTTGGGCCTAACAAGTAAAAGGGGGAAAAACTACAATTTCCTATGGAAGCAACCTCAGCACATCAAGTTACATGAGATGAGAACATGCACAAAGCATAAATGAGTCATGCCAGGGGAGTACAGAAACAAGAGAATATCAACACCTCATATAATCTGAATAGTCACATTAACTAAAGATATCTGACATGAGCATGGTAAAAAAATAAAAGAAGTTCGGTTACACAAGAGCCATTGACAAAGGTTAAGATACCATGTTAGTAGAGGTCAATGGAAGTTTGCATCAAACATTAAGAAGGAATATTGCATGCACCTAAAAAGGCAACCGCTATTACAAGAAGGAAAAGACTGAGGACCAAAGTTGCACCAAAAAACCATGAATCAAAACAATCAAACAATCACTTACTGCAGCTTCAACATTTGCAGGCGATTCATCGTTAGGGCTGGAAAGCATTGATATGATACTCAAAACAATACTTTCAACCTGGCACATAATATAAATTCAACAATGTTAATGAAATGTCATAGTGTCAGGAGAAGAAGGGAGAAAAACAACAATGATAGGACCAGGGTGACAGCACATGTTCAATTTCTAACTGATAAAAATATGCTTACATTTCAACATTGTAACTGGATACCAAAAAGTTCTAACATAAAGTAATCAAAGGTGAGAGTTGATTTCATGATTAATAGACATGAACCTTAGATAAATTGTTTTTTGAATAATGAAATTTAAATCAATACTATAGGAAACAGAATAAGAGACAAACTGTTAAAACATTAAACTTTGACTGTTCACCAACTCACTAGGGTCATCACAAGCAATTAAGCTCATTCTCGTCAATCTTCATTTTAGTGTGAATAATTCAAATAACAATTTGGTTCCATTAACATATAAATATCTTATGACTTCCAAGGAATCCTATGCTATAGTTCCCCCTTTATTGTTCTCTGTCTGATCACTTGCTTGCAATTAAGTTAACCTTTTGAGCAAATTTGAAATCTATGGGTCAATGAATGTTTTTAGTACTAAAACAAGCAGAAACAAGACACTTCATAAACATACTGTATGGACTGGCATCCAGCGCTCACTTGCAAGCTCATAGCCATTTGGATCATCACCCGGAGGATGAAGAATTGATATGCAAACACGCCCATCAGGATAAACTGCCATACACATAGGATTAAATTAGTTCTTGCACTACAAAACAGCATGTAATAACCTGAAAAGATTGAGATATACCATTAGGATGCCAAATCTCTGATGTAAATTTAACTGTGGGAGGGCTGTTTGGATAATTTGGCGGAAAGCTCATTATGGCATTGAAAAATCCCCCTTCACTGAAAAATATTTAAGTATGTCAATGAACATTAACAATAAATCATAGAATTGAAAGTCGCATGCCCTAGCAACAACCACGAAAAACAATCGCCTAGGGGGAACTTAATTCAATGTCAAGATTACTCAATAACAAGACCAGAGAAGAAGCAACAGCAAGTTAAGACAACAACAAGAAAATAGAGCTAAAAAGGCCAAAGGCTTTACCGGCAAACAATTATTATTGTCAAAAGCTTAATGACAATTACACCAATTCCAAAAGCATAAGAACAACAATTTTTGCTGCTCAGTACTAATAAATTTCCCAATAGAAGTAAAGATCACCATGCCATTTTCCAAAATTTATTCCCTAAATCAAAAGAACCATATCTTAAATATAAGTAATGGAGGATGGTTGAACAGCCCCCTAACCATAGTCATTTCAATAAGAGCTGAAAACAAATAATATGTTCTCTGAGGACCGCCGTGTAACCAAAAACTGAGTGAATAGCAATTGGCAATAATAGGTAGTCTATGCCCAACCTTACAATCACCTAAAACTCTCAAGCTAATCTAATATAGAACCCATAATTCTTTTAGAAATTCAACAGAAAACCTTACAATCAAACCTGCATCAATTATAATTCAGCTAAAATCAATCTAACTTCAAACCCCCGAGTACTATTAAGCACCAATCATAACCCCGGCTCCTGATCCAATGTCATCAAACGAAGCCCACATCAAAGAATCTATCGGAAACAATTAATTTAAATAAAACAACAAACTTTACCAAAAAAATGACTTACTAAAGAGTATCAGGTGGTCCAATAACTGTAACACTCCATTCAAAGATATTGTTCTCATCAACCAATCCGGCCGAGAACCCATCAACCGGATTCTTACAAAGATCTGCAAGCCGATCAATCAAAACCCAGTTGAAAATCAAACCAGAACCCCAAAAATTTCATATGCTGCATCATTAAAATTGAAATCGCTAAAGAAAAAGTACCTTTGAGCTGTTTTTGAAGGAGGAGGGAGGCTTGAGATGCCATGTATAAACAATAAAGATTGATTAGAGAGACGAGAGAGGGTTCTTATTAGATAGAGAAAACGAGAGCTGAAAAAAGCTCTGCGATTTGGAAGAGAAAGGAAAAATTAAAGAAAATTAAAAGCCGACACTTTGTTTCAATTTATAGATAGAGAGAGAAGGCTCGCCGATTGTTGGACTCACAATTGTGCACGGGAGAGCTAGGATCATGTACGATCAGGTTTGTTTATACATTTTCTTTAGACGAATTAGCATCTGCCACGTAAGAATTCGCTCCGAGCTCGGCGTGAAGGATTTAGTAGTATGTTTTTGGTGCTTTCCTTCGCAATGTTGATTAACCATTGTGATTTGATTTGCCTTCCTTTGTGGGACCCAACCAACGGGCCCTGATAGGTGAAAATCATATAAGCAGTACTTCTTCCTACGGTAATATATAATATAATATATAATAATTAATAAAGACTAAAGAGGTAATTAGAGATGTATTGTTAGGCTTTTTTATTTTATTTTTAAACCCTTATAATTGAAATGGAAGGATGCATGGGAAAAATATATATATGCATCAATAATATTTTTTTCAGAAATAATTTAACTTTCATTGATGGAGAAATTTCAAAAGAGATTAGAATTACAAACGCACAGGAAAATCCGTACACCGCTACATGATTAGTTTCAGCACCAAAATATACCGAAGTAATCTATGAGCCAATAAAAAAATCATTTTTTATTATACAAAAAATCATTCATGAAATATATTTAAACATCTCTTAAAGTTTGATGTTAAAAGTCCGAAAAACCAAACATTATCTTGCACCACATTCACCTAAGAATAAATTGTCATGGGTATTTTGGTACTTTTGTGCTTTTTTTTTATTTCAATTGATGGTCGAGGGTATTTTCGGGCATTTTTTGGACCTTAGTGATCAGAGGACAATTGAAGGAAAATAGTTTAAGCGAATTTCCTTTTCTTGATTTAAACATCTCCTAAAGTTTGATGTTAAAAGTCCGAAAAACCAAATATTATCTTGCACCACATTCACCTAAAAATAAATTGTCATGGGTATTTTGGTACTTTTGTGCTTGTTTTTTTTTTTATTTCAATTGATAGTCGAGGGCATTTTAGGGACTTCAGGGCATTTTTTGGACCTTAGTGATCGACAATTGAAGGAAAATAGTTTAAGCGAATTTCCTTTTCTTGAAAAGAGACCGTCTCATTTTAATTACACGCATCATGTGAGATTAAAAAGATTAAAAAAATTGCTTCTATTTAAATAAATAGAAATATAGTTTAATTAAGAAGAGATTAAGGTGAGACAGAAATATATATTTGCCTCGGTAACTATTTATTTGCTCAATATGCAGATTTGTTATGAAGGGTTCCCCTGTGTCTTTTTGTGATGGGAGGATTCCTCAATTACCCAACATAGAAACAAAGCAAGTTACACATGGATTCCTCACCTTTCCTTTGTTATGCACTATACGAAAAGAAACGAGTGGATCCCAATCCTTGCCACTATGTTCATAACAAAATGAGTAAATTTGCATAGTTTTGGTCTAAGCAAAATAAGATTCAGAAATCAAAGTTTGCCGAAATCTTAAAGCCGGAGGTTTTATTGAATCTGCAAGTATTGCATTAATGCATCTTGCCTCAGGAATCATTTTAGAATTCATAGAAACATTTTGAATAATTAAGGTGAAGATGACGAGCTTTTACACAGACAAAACCCCATTCCTTCACCCTCCCTTTGTATTGCGAGACTTTCCTTCTTAATGCCATTAGCTAAAGAGCTTTCAGCTTTTCATTTACTCTCTTAGTTTCTCTGTATCTTTTTGTGATGGGACGATTCCCCATTTCTTCACCCTCACCTTTCTTTGCTAATACAAATCCACTTTCCTTATCTAAGCTTTTACGAGCTAAAGAGCTTTCAGCTTTTCATTTACTCTCTTAGTTTCTCTGTGTCTTTTTGTGATGGGACGATTCCCCATTTCTTCACCCTCACCTTTCTTTGCTAATACAAATCCACTTTCCTTATCTAAGCTTTTACGAGCTAGTACTATTAATAATTTAAACATTTCATTCAATCCTTAAAAAAATTGACATTTCAACAAAAAAATAAAATAAATTCAATCTTCAATTAATGTGTATATATATCTAATCATGCACAGAAAACTTTATAATAAGTCATATATAGTAAGGGTGGGCGTCAGTCGGTTTCGGTCGGGTCGGTGGCAAAATTTTCTAAAAAACAACCACCGACCGACTTGAAAACGACCACCGATCACCGTCCGACAGCCCCCTAAAACCAGCAGTCACCGACAAATATCGGTTTTGGTCGGTTGGTCAGTTTTCAGGGATCTGTCGGTTTCTTGAAAAAAGAAATTACATGTGTACCAAATACACAGAAAATGAGAAAAATTACAGAGGCAGAGCCTCAGAAAAATGGACAGAACAGTTGTTCATACAAATACAATACGCATTTCATTATTCATACACCAACAACAAGTTAAGTTTCAGTGTTTCACAAATGCCTATAGCCCAAAAGATTTTAATTTTACAGAAAAATCCCAATTCCGACCTCCCAATTTCATCATCATTCTTGAAAAATTACACCAAAAAATCCAGCAATCTATTAAGCAATACCCGAATTTGCTCACCTTCCTTAAAACTCACCCAAGCAAAAAACAGATCTTGTGAATAGACAGATGTTGAAAAAAACAAAACAGGTTTTAAACATCACACGTCTCTCACGAATAGACATATCTTGTGAAAATTACTTACCTTTGCTGGTTTAATTTTTAGGCATAAATTGAAAACAAAAGGACGAGTTTATGACTAAAAATTGAAAGAAGTGGAAATATAGATAATAGACTTTTTCGATCTAAATCAAACAAAGTTTAAAAGTTAAAAATGGAAAAAATAAATTTAGGGTTCACGAATAAATAAAATGGGTCAAATTTTTGTAATCTAAATCAAGACAAAACGAGTGCAAATCACATGAGGAACAAGAAATTTGATCGAAGAAGCATTTTCCACATAAAAATTGGATCGAAAAGGTTAAATCTGTGACTGTGTGTTCGTGAGATAGAAGAGAGAGGAGAGAGCAAAAAGAAAATATCGGGGAAGAAGAGAGAAACAAATGAAACGACAGAAAAATGAAAAAGTGTTTAGGGTTTTATATTTTAAGTTTTTAATTTTAGAAGGAAATATAAAATATATAAATATATATTATAAATAAAATTCTAAAATATTATTATTATATATTCGATCGGTTTTTCGGTCGGTTTCGGATCTAAAAAATCTGGACAGATCACCGACCGAATTAATGTATTATCCATCAGTTTTCCACCGACTAACCCCCCCCCCCCCCCGAAAAAACCCCGAAACGCGCACATGCTTCGGTTGGGTTGGTGGCAGTCGGTTCCACCGACCAATTCCCACCCCTAATATATAGTATTAGTTGTTATTGAAAACTAAATTTTATGAATTTAGTTTTCAATAATGTTTGCCTTCATAAATCATATATTTTGTTTCCAAATGAAAGCATTTAATTACTATATTTATAATATGTAACTGTGATACTACCTGAGTTGTGTTTGTAATTTTATAGTTTATCATCAAATCTGTTTGATATGATATATATATATTGATAATTCTTTTTGACCCTCCAATTTGACCTTTCTAATAATTAAGAAAATAAATTAAATTCAGGTTTAGTCCCTTAATAATTAAAGTAAGAAATTAAATCCAGGTTTAGCCCATAGTTATAAATATGGAGAATTTGAGTGTAATCCCTTGATTTTAGGTTAGTATTGAATAGAGTTTTAGAAATTATGGTAAGTTTTATGATGACACGTTAGGGGGGACAAATTGGAATGACAAATTGGAGGGTCGTGTAGCAATACTCAATATATATTCACATATTTTGATGGAAACAAAATTTATAGGGATTGCATTATTATGATTTTAGTAATTATAGTAGCACCATATGAGACAGGATAGTTTTGAACAAAAAAAAATATGAGACAGGATAGTGATGATAATTTGTTTATAACTAACATTAGTGGCTTAAATATAATTGAAAATCATTTAAAATCAAACTGGCTTACCTTAATTATCCCCCCAAAAAATGACGTAGTAGAGTGAGATAGTCAGGATTAATACTAAGATGGATTAATCTATATTCCTAATTTCGTATAGTTTTTTTTCTTTTTAGCATAACTAATTTCGTATAGTTAAGTAAAAAGATAAAAGTCCAATTTGATAACCAAATTCTTGGTAAAACAGTCAAATGATTTATTTTTTCGGGTTGCTTTTGGGGTTGGCACAGTAGGGCCAATAGGAATTTTAATGGATTGGTGGTCAAAGATTTAGTGCTTTGAGTTGTGGCCAATTAATAGAAAGAACCGCCTCTCTGTTTTCGATCGCTTTCTGCCGTAGGAAGCAAGAGCCAAATGCTTGTCTTCTACTTCTAGGCCTCCTAGCCCAATGTCGACAGATTGGTATCATTTCTATTTTCTAGGTTTTTTTTTTAACAATAAACTAAAAAAAAATAAAAATTAAGATACCCGGTTTCGAGCGCTAATTGAAGGGTTCTTAATAATGCACTCCCTCTGTTCCTATTTATAAATCATCACCTCTTATTCCTTTTTATTTGTCATCTTATACTACCAAGAAAGTATTAATTACTTATTTTCCAGATCTACCATTCTTTAATTGAAAAAAGAGAATAAATATGTGGGTATAGATGAATATTTAATTAAGGGTGTTATGGGAAAGTAGACTAAAATATATATAAAATTTACTACAAACTAACTAACTTTTAACAACTTTTATTGGTTGATGATGTTAGTTAGTATTTAGTTATTCATGACCTATAATAAGAAATAAATGGAGTATCCAATATGTAAGTTCGTAAGATTATCTAACATGGATACCAAAAATGAGATTCATCGATAAAAAAATAAGACTAGCTTACTAGCTAATTGATCTAGTGGCAGAGAAATTAATAAAATCATATGAATATAAAGATATGGATTCTAACTCCACCTTCCGTATTCCCCTCCTTGTAAACCCCAACCCAAAAAAAATCAGCTTATATGTCATTGTTTGAAGTAGAAGGGAAAAGAATCTCACGGAGTTCTAAAAAAATTAAGTAGAGGAGAAAGAAAATTACCAAGATAGAGAACTCTGGATTCTTGATGGACTCGTTAGACTTTGAGATTTCAACTGAATTCCAGATACGAATACGATCAAAACAGAAGTCTACTTGCTGAGCTAATCAATAATAACTTATTCATTCATATAGTAATATATGTATATAATTTTTATTTCCACATCCATTTCAAGAGGCAAGACCCCAAAATTTTTGTTCCTTTGTGGACATTAGGAAACACTTATATTTAATATATATATATATGAGCATTATTATTTATAAAAATTAAGGGAAATAGTACATTGGTTGACATGAATATTGTTTACGCAAAAAAGAACAGGTCATTAAATATGCGCTTCCAAAATTTTATAAATGGCTTTGGATGAGTTGATGAATGAATGCCACCACCCTTGAGTCTCTTGAGTCTTGACCTTAAGCATGCTGCCAAGAATTGGGCCTTTTGGGCCAATTTAGAGCATTGGGCTACTAGAACACAGCCCATTTTCCACGGTTAGATAGTCAAACAAAACTAATGAATTGAGAAAAAAAAAATATATATATATATATATACTAGGTTAGAACCCGAGCTACGCACCGGGATTTGTTCAAATTTTAAATTAAATATTTAAAATTATAATTTAATTATGAACAATTCATTAGTTACATAATATTTGAATTTTAGTTAGCAGCAAACTTGATAAGGAATGAACATTATTTTGTAATAAAAGTTTAGTTATGTTGCAAAATTAAACGAAAAAAGTATTACTAAATCTTTATTTTACCCATACTATGTAAAACCCTTATAATTTGTTGAAAAATATTACTAAATCTATATAATATTATAATTCTTTTTAATGAATAATTATTTGATACAACATCAGTGAAATTTTCATATTGTACATGTAGGTTAAAAAAGTAATATATACACCATTTATTTCTTAATTAATTATGTATTTGATATTAAAAATATACACTAAAAAGATATATATCAACCCTTCAACATGGTTTGTACAATCTATTGAAAAGATATATATCAACCCTTCAATATTGGAGACCTCAATATTTAAGGAGTTATCATTTTTATAGAGGACATTGTTTTAAATATGAAAAAAAAAGAAAAAGGAAGAAAATAACATTCATGGTCTCAACATTATTAATTTATAGAGGTTTTACCATATTAAGCATTCAAGTAATCTTATTGATAGTTCATTTAATTGTTTTGCTAATTTAATTGTTGTAATATTGTTCAAACAATATAAATGTTACTTTGTAACTCAACCCTATAGCATAAACCTGAAATTCAAAACTATTTCCTAAGGGGGGAACATGTTAACCCTTTAACCCTGCATATGCAATCTGCTAAACTCTACTAACAGTGCATTGTATAATTTTTCATATATAATAGACTTAACAACAATATATATATATATATATATACATGCTACCAAAATTTCTTAGAGACTATACTTCCATTAACCTTATAAGGTCTTAGCTCTTTAGTAAGCTTATTAATCATTTTCGTAACCTTATTAATGGTTAATTTAGTTATTTTGCTAATTTAATTGTTGTGATGCTCAAACAATATACACGTTACTTTGTAATTCAATCCTATACAATAAACTCGAATATTCAAAAACTATTCCCTAAGGGGAAATAGGTCAACCCTTTAACCCCGCATGTGCAGTCTGCTAAACTCCACTAACAGTGTATCATATAATTTTCCATATATAATGGATTTAAAAATATGTAAAGTTTAAAAAACTTATAAGATATTTAATAACTTAATTATATATGCTTATTGAAAAATTTTAATGAGAGCTAATTTAGTACCTTTATATGATTTTTTTTAATTTGTATTAAGCAAGTTTAATGTTCTCATTAAGTAACCTTATCTAGCTTTTTAAAGCAATTTAGTAATTGTATTAAGTATTTTAGCAACTTATAAAATTTTCATTAACCTTATAAGCTCTTTAGATATCGCATTAATTAAGTATTTTTATAAGTGACCTTATTTAGTTCTTTAGTAAGTTTATTAAACATTTCGATAACCTTATTAAAGGTTCATTTAGTTCTTTTGCTAATTTAATTGTTGTGATATTCAAATAATATACATGTTAATTTGTTGCTCAACCATAAATCCTACCCTAATATTCAAAACTATTTTCTAAGGGGAAACATGTAAACCCCTTAATCCCGGATGTGCAATACGCTAACTCCAGTGACAGTTTATTGAATTATTTTCCTTCAAAAATATACCCTTAAGGAACACATGTCAACCCCGGACGTCTAGTCTACTAAACTACACTGACAGTCAATGGCGGATCTACGTGAGGTCTTGACGGGGCCATGCCCCCCCCCCCCCCCCCCAAAAAAAAAAGGAAAAATTGCTTAGTAGTCCTCCCAAAAATAGAAAAATTGCATAGTAGTCCATAGATTTATATGTAATTATAGTATAAAATTTTTAACGAATAATTAGTACCATTTCACCAATAGTTGTCAGAGATATAGCATAACCATTTCCTACTCTTGATGACTTGATAATAGTTCTACTTGAAGTAGGAGTGACAATGGAAAGTGGGCATCTATTCTGATTTGTTACATTTGAAATTCGAGGCTATTTATCATGTTGCTTTCAGCAGAGCATGCATGGTTTGGATGAATATTCTCTGAGAATATATATATAAATTTTGATGTCAAAGTTTATTGAAATTAGAAAGTAACTGATATGAATTGAATTTATATTATACTCACCTCTGTTCTTCCAAGTATTTGGGGAGTTGAAATTATGCTTTCATGACTTGATTTCCGGTGGTGAACATTTCTTGAATTTTTTGTTTGCCTTGAAATTTCCTTTCGCCTTTGCCTATTTTGTGTTGTATCCATACTGCACATTATTATAAGACTAATACATGATAAAATATATTGGTATATTTGTTCGAAGGGCCAATTATATTTTTAAAACTAATGTTAATTATTGTTACAAATAATTGTAAAAGTTATGATCTTTGAATTTATGAATATTATGTTTCACGGTATTATTTCGAAGACCTAAATTAAAAAGATAAATTTATTTACTATATATGCTACTTTTGCAATAGAACCACCAGAATTGATTGTGCCAACGGGTGCCTAGGACCCATTGGCAACTATATTTCTTAATTAATTGTTTTTTATAT
>AWWV01012379.1:0-19405 GCA_001974805.1 Corchorus capsularis | reverse complement strand
AACAGTTTTCATGTCATAGCTATCTCCTCTATCACAATTTACACAAAAGCTATGATGGTACTTTTTGGAATCCAATAATCTTTTCAAGTCATTCTTAAAGACAAATACAATTGCTTTGAAAAAGAGCATCCTCTCAATTCTCTGGTATTTGTTTCCTCGAAAGAGATTAAATAAAATATATCTAACACTTTTGATTCAAATCTGCAATACTTATCAACTCTTTATAGTAAAAAAATATACAACAAAAACTGATTTCTTGATATATACATAGAGATGAATCCTAAACATATAAGAAACGACAACAAAAAATTTGTTGAACAATATACTAAGACGATTATAGTTGTAATCATAGCTTTGAGAGAAGGAGTTTAGAGTTGAATTTGGACGCCATCAATGAAAAACTTGTACGGCCGGTGATGATTTTCACCTCAAATATCATTGAACATAGTAAAAAAGTCTCCATAATTGTACCAAAAGCCTCCATTCTAGATCCAAGCTTCATATTTTTCAATTATCAAGAATGAAAAAAGAAAATCAACAAAAGATTAAAACATAAAACTGTTAAAAAATTGTTCAAAACTAAAAGTAAAAGGAGTCATTACTCAAAACAAAAAAAAAAAAAGTAAAAGGAGTCAAACCTAAATAGAGAATCAAAACAAACCTTTAAAACCCAATCAAATATCAACGTTAATTTGATATGGAAAATATTCATTACTAAATAAAATAATTATGTTACAAATGTAATTTCAAGATAATTGAAAATGAGTTCCCCAAAGAAACGCCAATTAAAAATGATTATTTACATTGTACCAAAAAAAGTAAATTCTTATTTACATTGAGAATTCAATCAAATAAAGAAATAATCATTTAAATTATGATTAATCCAAATTTGATTTTTATAATAGTGAGAATAATTTCCTTTTAAAAAAAGTGAGAATAATGATCAAAACAAAATTTTCAAAAATAATTCAAATTGAATAGGTAAGAGTAGTTGTTTAATTTTCAATTACACAGTACCTTGAAATGGAAATTGCATTTTAACCAAAGTAATAATTGTCGCTTCAATTGAAATGAAAAAAATACAATATATGAAAATTATCCAAAAAAAAATACAATATAAAAATATATTTATTAGTTGTGTTTGCCATTTATGAGTTTTTATACATGATAATATATATATATATATATAAACATAATGAAACTATTATTAAGTAAAATTATGAGATTTATTCACCAAAAGAAATTATCAAATTATTACAAACTGAAATATTATCCCTCAAATCATTCATCCAAATCAAATAATAATATATTTTATAATAAAATTTTATTTTAGAGAAAACGCTAAAGAAAAGAAGTTTTGCAAGAACTTATCTTTTATGACGAAAAAAGAAAAACAGCATGAAAATAAGGAATCATTTCCATGACTTCAAGAGAAAGATAAGAAATATACATGTGGAGATTAAACCTGTATTTATCTTTTATAGCCAAAAAAAAAAACATCATGAAAATAATAAAGAATCATTTCAATGACTTCAAGAGAAAGATAAGAAATATACATACGGAGATTAATCCTAAAAAAATACAGGGAAAAAATTACATAGATGAAAGAAGAAAAAAAAACTAATAAAAAATTGTTAAACAACCGGATTACCTATTCTTTAATAATAATGTAATTATAAGATACAGTAAAATAAAAAGAATAGTGAATGATAAATTTTTTTAATGAACAATACAGCAATGAATACAAAATTAGAATTCACTATTATTAATAATTACAACAAAAAAAAAGAATGAAGAAAAGATGATTTTTTGAAAGGATGAAGAAGAGATGTTAATTACTACATATAGCATTTGCTATCAAGAAAAAGGAAAAGGCAAGAAGAAAAGATAAAGAAACTAACCAAGAAATAGTTAAATAGTCTTGAACTTAGATGGACAACATCAATGAGAGATCATAACATGACAATAATAATTATCAAAGAGACCACAAATATGAAAATAAAAATAAGAATGAGAAGCACAACTCAGAAGGATAGATGAAGGGAGAAAACGCATTGGCCATGTTCAAAATTGGTAGATTTGGATGTTTATATAGGGGATGATATGCTTTGAAATTTTATGTAATTAATACCTATTAATTATTGATTTATGAAATTATGTGTTTACTTATAAATTGATTTAAAATTGAAAGTTAATTGTGGAATCGGAAAGAGAAAAGAAAATACCATAGGTAATTGTCTTTCTTAACTCATGTCACAAATAGTTAGAGTAATTTTAGCAAAAGTTAATATAATTATATATAAATGGTACCCGTCACATTTGTAAAAAAAAAAACTGGCATCCGTAACATATGTCTATGAGTATCCTACCAAAAAAAAAAGCACATGTCTATGAGTAATTACGATCAAATCAAATTCCATCACTTGTAATAAATTCAAAATTATTGTTATGAAAAGAGTAATTTGAGTTATGAGTAATTTATGCCAACAAATTTTTTTTTGGTTAAAATTTATGCCAACAATTAAGATAGAGTGTAGCTATTAATTTTATTGTAAAACATTAAGGCAAGTAAAAGGGAACAATATATGGAAATTGGAGGCAATCCACCGTTTATATATTTCCCATTGAAATTGAAATTAAAATTTGTCGTAATTTCAAATTTAAATATATCAGTGTTGGTATTTTAAAATATTATTATTATACGTTGCTTCTTCTAACTTTTGTTAATAATTAAAAACTTATATGCCTTTCAAAAAAATTAAAATTTATATATTTAGCATGATTTATGGAGGTTTAAGATATAAAATATCTTTTATATCTTAAAAAAAAACTCTATAGTCGTTTTTTTAAATATAGTAAATAAAAAATAAATGAATGCCTTATAAATTTACATAGTTGTTTCTTTAAATATAGTAAAAAATTATTGTTCTTTCTTAAAATATGCCAAATACATTTTTTTTAATCAATAATGAATATTAGAAATATTTAGAGACACATGTCGATTAATTAGACATGACACTTGTCGAGATTTGGAGATCTCAATATTTAATGAGTTACCATTCTCGTAGTGTACATTGTTTTAAATATATATATATATATATCATATATATATATATATCTAAAAGTTTTTCACGACTTAAACTCACCCAATGTTACTAATTTAAAGTTTTTTTTTCTTATATTTACAAGTTAATTTCAGGCCTATAGATCAAAATTGTCGGAACAATGATTCTCTTGCTCTTCAGTCTTCACAATACTCAAATTTAAAAGTTAAACAAATAGTCCGAAGTCCGAACCCGGAAAGAAAGGTGTGATGAAGAAGAGTAGTAGGCCACCAGCTAGAATAGAATGAAAGCAAACACTTCACGTGCAGGCACTCTAACACACGCATGAAAGAGAAGAAATAATTTTTGAGAAAAGAGCCAAAAGGAAAAGAAAAAATGGAAAACGCAAAGATGGGTCTTTTCAAATGCAGGGCGATGATGGTGAGGTGAACCATTTTTCGGTATTTCTTTTCCTTGCTCAACCTGCTCCCTTTCTCCACATTGACCATTGTCTCCTTTTAGAGAGATTCGCTTCCCTATGGACATGGTACCATTGTTCATGTGGTGGCCCCTCCTCTTCATTTTTTTTCCCATCATATTATTGTTATATATATAGGGTAAGTCTTAAAGTCTTAATTAAGGGAAACATTTAATTTGATTTGGTCTTAAAATCACAGATTAAAGGAGAGAGTTAAATAAAAAAAGGAGAGAGTTAAATAAAATTACTGTATTTAGTACCCTACTATGTTACTACTCCCTCGGTCCCAAATTATCTGACTCTTTTGGGTCAAACAAATTCTAACTTCAACCTTTAAATACAAAAAATATATAAACAAAAAAATATATAAACAATGAAATTTTCAAAAAATATGATAAAAAATAATTTTTAAAATTCTATATAATTTTTTTATTATTAAGAGTCAAAGTTAGGATTACTTTGACCCCAAAAGGATCAGATAATTTGGGACGGAGGGAGTATTTATTTTATAATATTTTGGCTGCCAAAATCCAAGTTCTTCACTTGTGCCTGGTAATAAATAATGTAGTAAGAAAATGATAAGCCAAAGCCAGTTTATTGATTTTAGCTGAAAGTGACATTACCTGTTTTTGTTTGTTCATTCAGAAAATGACATTACTATTTACTACTGTATTAAGAACTTAGAACAATTAATTCCATGATGCCATTATTGCTATAGTAAGCTGCAGTACCAAAGGCTTGAAAAGTGCTTTTCATAATCAACTTTTAAGTGAAAGTTAGTAAAAATCTGAACTTTCTAATTTTTCTCTCTAGATTAATTGAACTCACCGAAAACGTAAAACAGAAAAAGAAACTAGCATTTCATCCAAACTGCCATTACATTTTAGTAGTTCAACACTAATGAACCCAACTTACAAACATAATAACCCAGAGAACATAACTTAAAAGTTTCCTTTTACTAATAACTAATTTGTGGCTAATTATCCCTTAAAGAACTCAAGCTGGAATGAACCAACCCTTTAGTGACAGAAGATAACCTTAAGCTCACGTGGCGAAGAACAATCGTGCGTGAGAGAAGGGCTGTCATGAGCATAGGTAAACGTGGCAGGACAAGCATGCTTGAAAAACTCTGAAAAGCTCGAAGCCCTACAAGTTTGAGGACTGTTGTAATGGTTCCTACAGCAAAGCTCGTCCGTCCCAAAGGCGGCGCATCCACTCTTACAACCAATAACCTGGCCGTGACCCCCAGACCTGAGCTGCAACTTCTCGGGACACGTGGCAAGCAGATTAGTCCTGCACCCAACGACAGGGCAAAGGCCTTTGCCTTCGTGGGGAGTCACAGTCATGGGGAGGTTAAAACCGTCGACTAGGCTGACGGCGTAGGAAGAGAGGTCTTTGTGTCCACCATGGTGGAGGCTCAGCTGTACCAACGTGGTGGGGGCGGCGCCGCCGAGGCCATTGCACTCTATACGGTTGCCACAATCTCCAGTGGCACAATAGAATTTGCCATTGGAGTGGGTGCAGCCCGTACGAGCCCAGATACGGCCAGACCAGTGGGCGGTGGGTGCGGCGAAGGAGCGGTGGGTGAGGGTTTCGAGGGCGAAGCCACCTCGCTCAAGAACAGGGTGCCCAGCGTTGGGTTGGATAGCTGGGTAAATGGTGAAAGGACAGTTGTTGACAAGTGTTAAAATGAGACCAGGATAAGTAGCTTTAGAAAAGTTGCATACGAGGCAAAGGGTGACAAAAAAGATTAGAGACGAATACAGAGGAGAAGCCATGATTTTTCTTTGGGGTGATGATGAGTGAAGTGAAGAAATGGGATTCTGGTTTGGCTCTTATAAAGAAGTAAGTAAAGGAGAGTAGTGTAATTTCATTAAAGGACTGAAATACCCTTTCACCTTTTTTTGTGGATTAATTAAGGGTTTTTAATTTTATTTATCCCATGTGAATCTGGTTTCATACTTTCATTAATGGGAAAAGTAGTACTTTTTTGTTGTTTTCGGTGGTTTCAACTTTTTTTTTTTTTTATGATTGCTGCCGAGGACTGAAACCTGCAACAAGCCAACAATGGTCAGAAACCAGAGGATAGAGTTGAGCCTCTCAGACTTTTATTTTTTGGCCTTGTTGGGTGCCTAAATTTAGCTTTTCTTTTCTAATTGGGTCGTTTTAAGTAATTAGAATCTTTAAAACAACTATGTAATGTACTAATAATTTAGATTAATTAGAGGTGATTATGGGAATATTTGGTCGGTTTTGCTTGGTTTAGGGGTGATTTGGGTTAGCACTTTTTCATGCTAAAGCCTAAAAGATAAAGTCACTTTAGTTCCTTCTTTTGGTTGAACTTTTGGTTTTTCCTATGCTTAGCTTTTGTAATTAGAACCAAACAAATCAAAAAAGGGTTCTTACAAATTTTTAAGGGCTAGCTGAATCAATAATAATCTGTTAGCAATGGAACTATATGGAAGGTTAGCGAAGGCAGTACTTAAGCAGTTTTGAATTTGCATTTTATTTTTTTGGATCAATCATGACTCAAATTTGAATTTGCTTGCAGTTTCTGCAGCTTGCAGCTGAAATTTTAATGGTTCTTTTGATTCTCTGTGTTGAACTGTGGCTAGGTACGTAGCATATTATTAATTACCAGCATATATATAGTAGTAGCTTGTTCTAGTTGATTAGTCCGAAAGGGAAAAAATACAAAAAATACTGTGAATTTCTATAATTTCAGTAACCATAGACCACAGTACTCTTTTCTATATTATTAAGTTAATATGACGACAGAAGTGATCACATGAGCCTCATGCATTTGAATACAAATTCTCAATCAAATGTCTACAACTATATATATTGAGGATTCAGTTTGAAATTCCAGCCTTTATAAATTTCCAAGATAGCAAAGGGAATTATTGACTTGGTTCGTATGAAAAAAAAATATTTTAATACTTGCATATATATGTCTTCAAATTAAATTGAAATACAGTAATATTACACAGAGATTTATTTTTTAAAAGAATATATTTTTATAATGGCTACAACTTAGAATAAATATTATTATGAGATTTATTTGGCGTTTGGAGTTTGGACCACTTCAGATGCTCTTTATTTGGATTGATCTCATATTACTTGCAAAGTTGCAATTAGAGATGATCATGATCAAGACAAGAAAAAGTAACTTTGCAAAAGAGTAGGGGGAAAATAATATATATAAAGATAAATTATGAAGAAGTACGTAGTTACACTACACCTTGCGCTAATAAATAAGATTATCTATAGTGCTTTATAAGGGTAACCCCTTGACAACCGAGATAGAAATATTCATGGTTTTCCATTGAAAACTTTAGATTGAAAAACATTAAAACCAGAACCATAAAAATTCATGCAAAAGTGATGCTTATGATTGCATGCACTGTATTCTTGTCTCCAATGAATGGTTGAATGCTTGAATGTCTATTCACTATTGTGAAGTGGAAAATAAGCATCGAGAAGAGATCAATCCAAATAAAGAGTATTTGAAAGTAGTCTAATCTAAACTATGAAATTAGTCATATTTTGAGTCCGACGTGGCTCAAACTCCGTATTAATAGAGACTCAATAGTCGATATACTCGTATAAAAAAAAATCGATATACAACTCTACTAGATACCAAAATTTGTATGGAAAAGATATCATTTTTTCCATTGAATTTGTAGCGTTTGGGTTTTTTGCCTTTTGAATTTCAATTTTGGACATTTTGCCCCTTGAACTTCAATTTTAGAACGTTTTGCCCCATCAACCTAACGACATCGTCAAGCCGTTGCCATGACATTGCCACATCAACGGTTTTGTTCGATGTGACAATACCACGTGGGTCGGTTGGATTGGACATCAGCATCTTAACGGTGCCGTTAATCTAAAGGGATAAAACGTTCTAAAATTGAAGTTTATGAGACTAAATGTCTAAAATTAAAGTTTATAAAACAAAATGTCCAAACACTACAAGTTCAAAGAAGGGAAAATGGTATTATCCAAATTTCTATTTAAGAAAAGGAAAATGCCCATCCAAACTCCAAAAAACCCGAAGGGGCATATTATTTACGTTTGGAGGATGAAACTAATTAAATTGATTAGCTATGCAATGCGATGAAAGAGAGGAATTGGACAGCAAGCGAGGAGGGTAGCATTGAGTTCGAGGGAGGAGGGGTCAAGTAAAGACAAAACACAATCGGCAAACACAAATAGATAAGCGTTAAGGCAACATCGTGTACGAGATCTTTGTCGGGTTTGCATAAAAGAATGGGTGGTAGGCCAAAAGATCATTATTTTGAAATTTCTTTTTGATTTTTGCAGCTTATGGTCACGTTTTGATGCACGAACTTCAATTCTAGCTTTTCCTTTTTTATGTTTGGGGACAAAGATCAAAGATACTTCTACTTATAAAAAGACAAAATCACACAGCAAATCAGATGGATAAACAGAGATTTCGGCCCAATCCCTAACTAAATCAGAAACTCCAAATTAAACTATACTATACTAGCTCTTAAGCTTCATTGAACATAGAGCAAAGATGAATCGAACTTGCTTGTTTTTTTCACCACCAACAATGGTTGAAAACTTGTGGTTAAAAATAGACTCCACATCAACCTTTTTTATCCTCTAGAAATTAATAAAAATTCAGTTGAGGTCCAATTTCCACGTCAACAAAAAATCTCGAATTAACAGACCCCTTAGTCATGTGCATGCATGACTGAATTCTATTACAATATGGGGCAAAATGTCATTTGTTTCATATTTCAGGAGGTAAAGTTGGACAAAAAAAAGATTAGAGGCAAAATATCCTTTAGTGATACTTCAAGCGATTTTGGACATTAATTTTTTTTTTAATGAACCAAATCTATCAAATTTTAAAACTTTGAATTGATTGACCCAATTAAAAATAAAAAGGTCGAATTAATGTGTCCGTGTGATGTGCACATGTGAAAGATATTGGACTTTGCTTTCTCTTGGGCCGAAATTCAGGCATTGAGAAATATATTCGGCCCAAAAAGTTGAATTATCTTTCATTTGGCTTTTCTTTTTCAACGTTGTTATTACAACTTACCAAAAAATTGGTGATATTTTTTGAGAAAATGTTTTGAGAAATATCAGAAGTTCAGAACTAAGACTTTGTTATGCGACATCGTTAAGACTGAAACTCCGGCCAGAATCGCAGAGAAGAAGAGACATGGAGGATAAGATGCCCTTTAAAAATTTGCATAGCAGAGAATATCAAGGTCATAAAAAGAAGGTAAGTTTTTCCCCATTTCCCCCTCCTAATGGAATACTAGTTGTGTTTGATAATTACGATTATTACACAGAAATAATTGATTTGTTTTCTGCTTTGGCCATTTTGAAAGGTGCATTCTGTCGCCTGGAATTGCACGGGCACTAAGCTTGCTTCCGGTTCTGTCGATCAAACCGCTCGAGTTTGGCATATCGAACATCACGGTCATGTAATTAACGAGCCCCTGTTTTTCTTTATTTAATCTTCTTCGTTAAATCCCTCTTCTTCGTAGTTTTAATCTTGTAGAGTATTGTGAAGTAAGGGTTTAATCACAATTTCATTTTATAGTGGATTTGAGTTGGGGTTTCATGGCTGGATGTCCTTTGCTTTTGCTTTTAGGAACCCTAATGTGTTTAAGATGTCTCGAATCATATCTCAATACCATCTACTAACTCGTGTCTCTTTCATTTTATCTTCATATATACAATTATCTGAAATGAATTTGGATTCTTTGCCTTAAATTGGGTATTTCTTTTTTGCTCTCTTGAGTAAGATCAAACAAATTTTTTTTTTGATGCAGGGTAAGGCCAAAGATATTGAACTCAAGGGTCACACTGACAGTGTGGATCAGCTATGTTGGGACCCTAAACATGCTGATCTAATAGCAACTGCATCGGGTGATAAGACTGTTCGTCTGTGGGACGCTCGCAGTAAGTGAATGTTGTCTTCCATTATTGATTAGAATACTGAAGAGGCAAGGGAAAGACAACTACATATTTTACACCTTAGATACAATATGTATATGTTGCATATACTGCTTATTGGAAGCTAGTTAAATAGATAGTCTTGACGGCACTTAATTGCTTGACCACTGGACTGGTACTTATTTTTGCTTGCTTCTGCTTTTGTAGGTGGAAAGTGCTCACAGCAAGCTGAACTTAGTGGGGAGAATATAAACATCACCTATAAACCTGATGGGACACACATAGCTGTGGGTAATAGGGTATGTACTGCTGTCTTATGTTACGAGGAGAATTTCAGCATCAGCAGCCTTAATCTTTTATGTACTTGATCCTGAGTAGCATTAGAGCAGTATTCGGTTGTATTGTTTCATCATGCTAATGCATATCACTCCGTTTCATTGCACTGCAGGACGATGAATTAACAATACTGGATGTTCGGAAATTTAAGCCTATTCACAGGCGCAAATTCAATTATGAGGTATAGTTAAGTTCATACTTATCTTCCCTTTCTCCTTTGTTACATTTTTCCATCTTCAAGATGAGGATTTTTCCATCTTGGAAAACACATTGATACTTACATTAGAGGCCTAGTTCTTCCATATTTATTCTTTACACAGAACATGAACTTGGCCCCTATAAACTACCAACCATATTACATAAACTTGACGCTTGAGAACTACAAACCATTTTCCAGTGGGCATTTACTGAATAGAATTAATGGCAACATCATCAATCTTTTTGGCCTTTTCTCAGTTAACTTTTGGAACTAATGGCTAGTTGTAATGAAGTTAGAAAATTGGTCCTGAGCTGTATGATTATTTATAGATGAATAAATTTTCTGATTTGAAAATTGAGGGATTGAGTCATAAACTTTCTTTTTTTCCAGGTAAATGAAATTGCTTGGAACATGACAGGAGATATGTTCTTTTTGACCACTGGAAATGGTTAGAACAATTTCTGAGTTAGCAATTATGCCTCTCCTTTGTTCAAAATTTTGTTATTATAACGCTCCTTAAATTAGATAATGCTTATTTTCTATATGGTTTAGTACATGTTGGTTGTTCTTTTCTCAGGTACTGTTGAAGTTCTGGCATATCCATCACTTAGACCAGTAGACACCCTAATGGCTCACACGGCTGGCTGCTACTGCATTGCAATTGACCCAACAGGAAGGTTTGGTTTAAATCTGTCTTAGTTTCTAAGAATTATTGCATGCTGGCAGTGTTGGTTGCCCGCCTCATATTCATATGCATATATCATGTAAAGGGCAACTGTGCACAGGCTAGAATCTATCTGTTTAAGATTTATATATTCACAACTTTCATACATATATATATCATGGGAGGATAAATGTTTTTATACATTCATTACTCTCTTCTGGTAGATATTTTGCGGTTGGAAGTGCAGATTCTTTAGTCAGCCTTTGGGATATATCAGAGATGCTTTGTGTGCGAACATTTACGAAGCTTGAGTAAGATCCACTTGAATTCATAACTTTACATATTAATTCCTTGATCATATCTGTTTCATGTGCTTGAACGTGGTTAAGGTGACATCAATCATATCGGCATGGGCATAAAATGACCATTTGCGTTCTTGTAGATGGCCAGTCCGGACAATAAGCTTTAATCATTCTGGAGACTTTATTGCTTCGGCCAGTGAAGACCTATTTATTGATATAGTATGTACCCATTGGACTTCCTTTTGTGTAAGGTATCTATAACTTGGTAAAATTTCTTATTCATGTTTCTGCTATTGTCTGTAACAGTCTAATGTTCACACCGGACGAACTGTGCATCAAATTCCTTGTCGAG
Organism: Corchorus capsularis; assembly: GCA_001974805.1. Classification (NCBI taxonomy): domain Eukaryota; kingdom Viridiplantae; phylum Streptophyta; class Magnoliopsida; order Malvales; family Malvaceae; genus Corchorus; species Corchorus capsularis. Next base: position 8,090 of record AWWV01012379.1, on the reverse strand, counting down.
CTGCCATGAATAGTGTGGAATGGAATCCAAAATACAATTTACTTGCCTATGCCGGAGATGACAAGAACAAATATTCAGCTGATGAAGGTGCAATGAGATCTGTTAATTTGGTTAATGCTCCATCATAGATTGAAATGATGTATTCCTTAATATCTTGGTTTCTTCTTTTGCAGGTGTATTTAGGATATTCGGCTTCGAGAGCAGTTAATGGAGTAGCAGTCTCCTTGACTCCTTGTAGTTTAGTATTTTACCCTTCTTACCACAAAACTAAAACTGTTGTTAACTTATGCATTTTAGATTAAAGTTGTAAAACACTAAGACTTGATCATTGTTTCATTCAATACATGAATATGAATTTCCATATATAGTTTCCTTTTTTCTCTGTACTGTGCCTATTGCGACATAGTTGCATAGTCAACGAACAAAAAGGAAACTAGGAAAGGAGAGACTTGTTTTTAATTAATCTCAAACCTTTTCTAATTAAACTAATGCACCCCAAATAAATTTTTTTTTTAATTTGTTTGGTACAAAAGTCAAAACCAGAAAGTGGTCTCCCTGAGTCCACACATAACTTGAAGTTTTTGCTGGGTCACTTATTCATGCCTAGCCCAATAATAATAATTCAATTGTATGTCCACTTGGCCCAAAATAACAAGAGTTAACGCTGGGCTTCGGAATGGGAAGTCGACCCGCAAGAAAAAACTCTTCCACTTTCAATTTCAGACGATCGACTCCACGTTTCTCGACGGTTCTCTCCTCTCCATCTACGAAAGGTCACCTTAATCTCCCTATTATTCTTTCTCCATTTTATCTTTAACCGGTGCCGGAGCCGGCGCGCAAAACCTTCGCAATCAATTTTTTTCGAATTTATTTTCAATTTATTTTTATTTTTGAATTTATTTTTAATTATATCAAAACAAGATTCAGATCCTTATAAAAACAAATCCTCAAATCAAATGTCGTTGAGATTTGGTTAGATAAATATAGATATTTCAAGGAGTCTTTCTACCAAAAAATCATATAAAATTGAGCCGGGGCCCCGAAACGCGTATTTAGCAAAAAACCGTGATGGTTAGTACACGATTTCGGCTAAAAACTGACCCGAAAATTTTTTTCTCAATTTTTTGCCACAATACTCAGCAAAAATATATAATTCAACGCAAAAAAATTTGAAGGGTTTTAAACGTTTCTAATATCGGTTTTCCATTTTTTCAAAATTTATTTTTAATTATATCGAAAGAAGATTCAGATGCTCGTAAAAACAAATCCTCAAATCAAATATATCTGAGATTTGGTTAGATAAATATAAATATTTCAAGGAGTCATTCTGTCAAAAAATTATATAAAACTGAGACGGGGCCCGAAACGTGTTTCTATCCAAAAACCGTTATGGTTAGGTACACGATTTCGGTTAAAAACTGACCCGATTTTTTTTTTCCAATTTTTGCCACAATACTCAGAAAAAATATATTATTCAATCCAAATAAAATTGAAGGATTTTTCACGCTTCTAATATCGGTTTTCCATTTCTTCCGAATTTAATTCTAATTATATCGAAACAAGATTTAGATACTCGTAAAAACAAATCCTCAAATGAAATGTGGCTGAGATTTGGTTAGATAAATTTAGATATTTCAAGAAGTCTTTCTGCCATAAAATCATGAAAAACTGAGCCGGGGTCTCGAAACGCATTTTTAGCCAAAAACTGTGATGGTTACTACGTAATTTCGGTTAAAAACTGACTTGAAAATTTTTTTCTTAATTTTTTGCTACAATACTAAGAAAAAGTTATTTCAATGAAAAAAAATTTGAAGGGTTTTTCACGCTTTGAATATTGTTTTTCCATTTTTTTCCGAATTTATTTCTAATAATATCGAAACAATATTCAGATGCTCGTAAAAACAAATCCTTAAATTCAATGCGGCTGAGATTTGGTTCAGTGAATGTAGATATTTCAATGAGTCTTTTTGTCAAAAATCATGCAAAACTGAGTCGGGGCCCCGAAAAGTTTTTTTTCTTAATTTTTTGCCACAATACTCGGAAAAAATATATAATTCAATGCAAATAAAATTGAAGGGTTTTTCACGCTTTTAATATCAGTTTTTCATTTTTTCCGAATTTATTTCTAATTATATCGAAACAAGATTCGGATCCTTGTAAAAACAAATTCTCAAATCAAATGTGGCTGAGATTTGGTTAGATAAATATAGATAATTCAAGGAGTCTTTCTGCTAAAAATCATGCAAAACTAAGCAGAGGCCCCGAAACGCGTTTTTAGCCAAAAAAAACAGTGATGATTAGTACACGGTGTCGGCTAAAAACTGACCCGAAAATTGTTTTCTCAATTTTTTGCCACAACACTCAGGAAAATATATAATTCAACGTAAAAAAATTGAAGGACTTTAAACACTTCTAATATCGGTTTCCCATTTTTTCCGAATTTATTTTTAATCATATCGAAACAAGATTCAGAAACTCGTAAAATAATCTTCAAATCAAATGTGGCTGAGATTTGGTTAGATAAATATAGATATTTCAAGGAGTCAGTCTTTCTACCAAAAAATCATGTAAAACTGATCCGGGGCTCCGAAACGCATTTTTAGCCAAAAACCATTATACGAATTCGGCTAAAAATTGACCCGAAAATTTTTTCCTCAATTTTTTGGCACAATACTCAGCAAAAATATATAATTCAACGCAAAAAATATTGAAGGGTTTTAAACGCTTCTAATATCGGTTTTCCATTTTTTTTCCGAATTTATTTTTAATTATATCGAAAGAAGATTCAGATGCTCGTAAAAACAAATTCTCAAATCAAATGTATCTGAGATTTGGTTCAATAAATGTAGATATTTCAAGGAGTCTTTTTGCCAAAAATCATGCAAAACTGAGTCGGGATCCCGAAACTCGTTTTTAGCCAAAAATCGTTATGGTTAGGTACACGATTTCGGCTAAAAACTGACCCGAAATTTTTATTCTCAATTTTTGCCAAAATACTCGGAAAAATATATAATTCAAGCTTTTAATATCGATTTTCGATTTTTTCCGAATTTATTCTAATTATATCGAAACAAGATTCAGATGCTCGTAAAAACAAATCCTCAAATCAAATGTGGCTGAGATTTGGTTAGATAAATATAGATATTTCAAAGAGTCTTTCTGCCATAAAATCATGAAAAACTGATCCAAGGCCCCGAAACGCGTTTTTAGCCAAAAACTGTGATGGTTAGTACACAATTTCGGCTAAAAACTGACCTAAAAATTGTTTTCTCAATTTTTGCCACAATACTCAGAAAAAATTTATTTTAACGCAAAAAAAAAAGAAGGATTTTTCACGCTTCGAATATCGTTTTTCCATTTTTTTTCCGAATTTATTTCTAACAATATCGAAACAAGATTCAGATGCTCGTAAAAACGAATCCTTAAATTCAATGCGGTTGAGATTTGGTTCAAAGAATGGAGATATTTCAAGGAGTCTTTCTGCCAAAAAACCATGTAATACTGAGCCGGGGCCCCGAAACACGTTTTTAGCCAAAAACCGTGATGATTTGTACACGATTTCTGCTCAAAACTGACCCGAAATTTTTTTTTCTCAATTTTCACCACAATACTCAGCAAAAATATATAATTCAACAAAAATAAAATTGAAGGGTTTTCCATGTGTTTAATATTGGTTTTCCATTTTTTCCGAATTTATTTCTAATTATATCGAAATAAGATTCAAATTCTTGTAAAAACAAATTCTCAAATCAAATGTGGCTGAGATTTGGTTAGATAAATATAGATATTTCAAGGAGTCTTTCTGCCAAAAAATCATTTAAAACTGAGCAGGGACCCGAAAAATTTTTTTTCTCAATTTTTTGCCAGAATACTCAGGAAAAATATATAATTCAACACAAAGAAATTGAAGGGTTTTAAACGCTTTTAATATTGGTTTCCCATTTTTTCCGAATTTATTTTTAATTATATCGAAACAAGATTTAAATGCTCGTAAAAACAAATCCTCAAATCAAATATGGCTGAGATTTGGTTAGATAAATATAGATATTTCAAGGAGTCTTTCTGCCAAAAAATCATTTAAAATTGAGCTGGGGCCCCGAAACGCGTTTTTAGCTGAAAAACCGTGATGTTTAGTACACAATTTCGGCTAAAAACTGACTCGGAAAATTTTTTCTCAATTTTTTGCCACAAAACTCAGAAAAAAGTTATTTCAATGCAAAAAAAAAATTGAAGGGTTTTTCATGCTTCGAATAACATTTTTCCATTTTTCCCGAATTTATTTTAATTGTATCGAAATAAGATTCAGATACTCGTAAAAACAAATCCTTAAATTGAATGCGGCTGAGATTTGGTTCAAAGAATGGAGATATTTCAAGGAGTCTTTCTCCCAAAAAACCATGTAATACTGAGCCGGTGCCCCGAAACACGTTTTTAGCCAAAAACCGTGATGATTTGTACACGATTTCTACTCAAAACTAACCCGAAATTTTTTTTTCTCAATTTTTCACCACAATACTCAGAAAAATATATAATTCAACAAAAATAAAATTGAAGGGTTTTTCATGCGTTTAATATTGGTTTTCCATTTTTTCCGAATTTATTTCTAATTATATCGAAATAAGATTGAGATTCTTGTAAAAACAAATTCTCAAATCAAATGTGGCTGAGATTTGGTTAGATAAATATAGATATTTCAAGCAGTCTTTCTGCCAAAAAATCATTTAAAACTAAGCCGGGGCCCCGAAACGCGTTTTTAGCCCAAAAACCGTGATGATTTAAACAATTTCGGCTAAAAACTGACCCGGAAAATTTTTTCTCAATTTTTTGCCACAAAACTCAGAAAAAAGTTATTTCAATGCAAAAAAAAAAATTGAAGGGTTTTTCATGCTTCGAATAACATTTTTCCATTCTCGAATTTATTTTAATTCTATCGAAATAAGATTCAAATACTCGTAAAAACAAATCCTTAAATTTAATGCGGCTGAGATTTGGTTCAAAAAATGCAGATATTTCAAGGAGTCTTTCTGCCAAAAAATCATGTAAAAGTAAGCAAAGGTCTCGAAACGCGTTTTTAGTCAAAAACCGTGATGATAAGTACACGATTTCTACTCAAAACTGACCCGAAATTTTTTTTCTCTCAATTTTCACCACAATACTCAGCAAAAATATATAATTCAACAAAAATAAAATTGAAGGGTTTTCCATGTGTTTAATATTGGTTTTCCATTTTTTCCGAATTTATTTCTAATTATATCAAAACAAGATTTAGATGCTCGTAAAAACAAATCCTCAAATCAAATGTGGCTGAGATTTGGTTAGATAAATATAGATATTTCAAGGAATCTTTCTGCCAAAAAATCATTTAAAACTGAGCTGGGGCCCCGACACGCGTTTTTAGTCCAAAAACTGTGATGGTGTTAGTACACAATTTCCTCTAAAAACTGACCCGGAAAATTTTTATCTCAGCTTTTTGCAACAAAACTCAGAAAAAAGTTATTTCAATGCAAAAAAAAAAACTTGAAGGGTTTTTCATGCTTCGAATACTATTTTTCCATTTTTTTCCGAATTTATTTTAATTGTATCGAAATAAGATTCAGATACTCGTTGAAACAAATCCTTAAATTTAATGCGGCTGAGATTTGGTTTAAAGAATGTAGATATTTCAATGAGTGTTTCTGCCAAAAAATCATGTAAAACTGAGTCGGGGCCCCGAAACGCGTTTTTAGCCAAATACCGTGATGATTAGTACACGATTTCTGCTCAAAACTGACCCGAAATTTTTTTTTCTCAATTTTTCACCACAATACATAGCAAAAATTTATAATTCAACCAAAATAAAATTGAAGGGTTTTTCATGTGTTTAATATTGGTTTTCCATTTTTTCCGAATTTATTTCTAATTATATCGAAATAAGATTCAGATTCTTGTAAAAAAAAAATTCTCAAATCAAATGTGGCTGAGATTTGGTTAGATAAATATAGATATTTAAAGGAGTCTTTCTGCCAAAAAATCATTTAAAACTGAGCTGGGCCCCCGAAACGCGTTTTTAGCCCAAAAACCGTGATTATTAGTACATATTTTCGGCTAAAAACTGACCCGTAAAATTTTTTCTCAATTTTTTTGCCACAAAACTCAGAAAAAAGTTATTTCAATGCAAAAAACAAAAATTGAAGGGTTTTTCATGCTTCGAATATCTTTTTTCCATTTTTTCCGAATTTATTTTAATTGTATCGAAATAAGATTCAGATACTCGTAAAAACAAATCCTTAAATTTAATGCGGTTGAGATTTCGTTTAAAGAATGTAGATATTTCAAGGAGTCTTTCTGCCAAAAAATCATATAAAACTGAGCAGGGGCCCCGAAACGCGATTTTAGCCAAATATCGTGATGATTAGTACATGATTTCTGCTCAAAATTGACCCGAAATTTTTTTTTCTCAATTTTTCACCACAATACTCAGCAAAAAGATATAATTCAACAAAAATAAAATTGAAGGGTTTTTCATGTGTTTAATATTGGTATTCCATTTTTTCCGAATTTATTTCTAATTATATCGAAATAAGATTCAGATTCTTGTAAAAACAAATTTTCAAATCAAATGTGGCTGAGATTTGGTGAGATAAATATAGATATTTCAAGGAGTCTTTCTGCCAAAAAATCATTTAAAACTGAGCCGGGACCCCGAAACGCGTTTTTAGCCCAAAAATCGTGATGATTAGTACACAATTTCGGCTAAAAACTGACCCGGAAGATTTTTTCTCAAATTTTTGCCACAAAACTCAGAAAAAAGTTATTTCAATGCCAAAAAAAAAATTGAAGGGTTTTTCATGCTTCAAATATCATTTTTCCATTTTTTTCCGAATTTATTTTAATTGTATCGAAATAAGATTCAGATACTCGTAAAAACAAATCCTTAAATTTAATGTGGCTGAGATTTGGTTTAAAGAATGTAGATATTTCAAGGAGTTTTTCTGCCAAAAAATCATGTAAAACTGAGTCGGGGCCCCGAAACGCGTTTTTAGCCAAATACCGTGATGATTAGTATACGATTTCTGCTCAAAACTGACCCGAAAATATTTTTTTCTCAATTTTTCACCACAATTCTCAGCAAAAATATATAATTCGACAAAAATAAAATTGAAGGGTTTTTCATGCGTTTAATATTGGTTTTTCATTTTTTCCGAATTTATTTCTAATTATATCGAAATAAGATTCAGATTTTTTGTAGAAACAAATTCTCAAATCAAATGTGGCTGAGATTTGATTAGATAAATATAGATATTTCAAGGAGTCTTTCTGCCAAAAATCATGCAAAACTAATAGGGGCCCCGAAACTTGTTTTTAGCCAAAAACCGTGATGATTAGTGCACGATTTCTGCTCAAAACTGACCCGAAATTTTTTTTTCCCAATTTTTCACCACAATACTCAACAAAAATATATAATTCTACAAAATTAAAATTGAAGGGTTTTCATGCGTTTAATATTGGTTTTCCATTTTTTCCGAATGTATTTCTAATTATATCGAAACAAGATTTAGATGCTCGTAAAAACAAATCATTAAATTTAATGCAGCTGAGATTTGGTTCCAAGAATGTAGATATTTCAAGGAGTTTTTAACCAAAATACTCAGGAAAAATATATAAATCAACACAAAGAAATTGAAGGATTTTAAACGCTTCTAATATTGGTTTCCCATTTTTTCCGAATTTATTTTTAATTATATCGAAACAAGATTTAGATGCTAGTAAAAACAAATCCTCAGATCAAATGTGGCTGAGATTTGGTTAGATAAATATAGATATTTCAAGGAGTCTTTCTGCCAAAAAATCATTTAAAACTGAGCCGGGGCCCCGAAACGCGTTTTTAGCCCAAAAACCGTGATAACGTACACAATTTTGGCTAAAAACTTACCCGGAAAATTTTTTCTCAATTTTTTGCCACAAAACTCAGAAAAAGTTATTTCAATGCAACAAAAAAAAACATTGAAGGGTTTTTCATGCTTCGAATATTATTTTTCCATTTTTTTCCGAATTTATTTTAATTGTATCGAAATAAGATTCAGATACTCGTAAAAACAAATCCTTAAATT
>AWWV01012378.1:0-42842 GCA_001974805.1 Corchorus capsularis | reverse complement strand
CATGCGTCAGTGAATGCATGAAAAGGCACCTGCTTAATGCGAAGGACAATTTTAAAGTTTCAACTCAATCCACAAAGCAGTTGCTTCAAGCAATCGTGCATCTCATAGTCATGAAAAATTATGCTCCTTTGATTATAAAATAAGACAAATATTGAAATTTGGAAGACAGTGAGTTTCTTTCTTTTGTCCACCTGGGCTGTTTCCTTTTCAAAACTAGTGGCATGAATCAATAAGCTAAAAGGCTGCTATGCTTACCTGCTTGGCTAAGTCTTCAAAAGTTTTCAGTGCACAATGGAGGGAGTAAAATTGCACACAAATATAGGACTACAGCACCTCAGGGGGAGCTGAACCTACATTGGCGGGTCCCGACACCCGTGCCGACAGCAAGGCTCAAAGCACTCAAGAAAAATTAATAGCATGTACTTATAAATATATATATTTATCATGGATGCAATGATCATCATGAAATGATAACATAGAAGAAGTCAATTCACAATAACGAGAAACACAGATTTCTTAATCTTTAAAATCCAGTATATATAATGGCATAGGATTCCCAAGCACCTTTAACAAACATTCCTACATCTAATTTCAAGTCTGGCTATGATTACAGTAAAAATGTCAGATAAAAATGCTCCTTCATGCTTGTAAACCCCTCCTCCCAACACAACACAAAGCATGCAGCAAATGCTACCACCTGCATAAGATGAGAGGCCAAGTTCTAATCTATCTTCTACTAGCATGGCTCCTGCTTGCAGTTTCTCAGCTCCAGAACTCGCAAATCAATGTTCAAGCTATTGAACCAGGTAATCTACTCTCTCGCTTTAATACAGATCACAAGACACATTGCACACAACTACATGAAGCAAGCTTTACCTATTCTTGTGGTTCTAATGCATGTATCTTGTTTCCTATTTACTGCCAAAAGTTCAATTCAAGTTCAGAACTGGACGCCTCATGCCAACATCACACGCTAAAACTGCATTACCTACCTGGGTAAGCACTAAGATGTCTCTTTTAGTTTAATACTACTGTATACTTAGCTAACAATGGCTAATATAAACAACTTTACTAAAATCTCTTTGAATCCGTAAAATGACGTAAAAACAGGTCGAAATGAAGAAGATTCATAGATCTCCATCTGGCCCCAACCCAGTAGGGAATCACCGCCCACCCTCTAGGCAATGAGTCAATGGATGCAACAGCCAACATAGGAATGAGGAAAACCGGTTTGGGTTTGAGATCAGATATGTTCATGTAGGCTATTGTGCATGTACAAAGATGAAATTTACTTCCTAATATTCATATCATATAGCAAGTATTGTACTACTGTATGCTCCTATTCTCCATTTAAAATTCTAAGATGAGTTAGCTGGCTTAACACCTCATAAAGGGTAGTTTTCCTTGAGATTGTATGCTTGGATTTCTTCAGTTAAAAGATGTCCTATCTCCTTGTTACAATGTTCTTCAAAACAATGCTTCTATTCATTGCAGCTGAGATAAAATGCCAAATGCATTGTTACTATCCCATCTTTGAAGAAAGAAGCACTCTCATTTATATGTGAAAAGAAATGTGGCCTTGAATTGAACCATGAATGTGACTCAAAGTAAAAATGTGAACAAATGGCTCTTTCAAGTGGTAAAACAATTATTGGTCACAAAGAAAAAGAAAAAAAAAGTGGTGAAAGAATTTAAACAAAGTACTGACAGTGACAGATCTTCACTCGAAGGAAATAGATTGTAAACTCAAGATGCTCCCCACTTCAGGATTCAAATTAGATCAGAGGAAAGCATGAAGGTGAACAAAGCAACATTCCTACAGCTTGATTACAATATTTTTTTTAATTCCAGAATGAGGCTTGAAATGCTTAACAGCTGGCAAACATGCCACAAAATAAAATTTTAGGTTAGCAGTTACAGAGTTGAATAAGATGTTCTAAACCCAAGCACTGACTGAATTTTGAAGAAATACTGGCTTTTCAGAGCATGGATGTGGAGTTTTATATCAGACAGTTTTTTATGATTTTGCAACAAATCTTAAAATGAATGAGCCAGCATAAAAATGGCCACTATATAAGAAAACAATACAATTCCTTTAAATATACAGAACTCACCGTAAGGCTTAAGCTACAACAATTCAGTATACAATCACCTTATACAGCACGCTTTCGCTTTGATCTCTTGCTTCGTCTAGGTCGAGAAATATTAGGAACCTGTTTGCTTGCACTGGAAGCATATGCTTCTTCTAGATCCTCATCACCCTGTGAGAAACTTCAAATTAGTTCACTTTCTGAAGGAGAGATGAGGTAAGGTTCAGATTTGCATAAATCCAATTGCTTCCACTACAAATGTCTAATGGCAAAATATTAAAAAGGTACACACTTATACAACCAAAACCAGCATCTACCTACAAGCCTAAAATAAAGTCGTATGTTTTATGACACAGAAAAGTCAAACCTCCCAATACCAGTGTGGACTGTAACATTTGATATATGCAATGTCATTTTAATATATTTTCCATGGTTAGAATAAGAGAATGACTGATAGTGTTTCAGCTTTAACTACAATAAAAGTCATTTGCAATAAAAGTAATCTATGCAAATAAGACAAGTTCGGTGTAGTTGCAGTTGGGTGTCCCCTATTGTCACCAATAAATCCTCCTATAGTTGATAGTATACCCATACTTTTGCACATACACACAAAAGAAACTGTTCGATTTTACTACATAGTTCCAATGTTGTAAATTGCAGCAGTGGACCCACCTACTGACACCACAAAGGCAATTTGTTAATTTAATCAAATTGCTCTGTTTTTCACCAAAAAACAAGACACCACAAAGGCAAAACTTCATGGTCATGATCATGCTGCCTCAAACATGCAGTGGCAGATTAACTTCTGCTCTGCCCAAAGATGACTAGCTTTCAATGACATTACCGCTTCTTTATCACTGTCCTAAATGACAATTTAGAGTATGCACACATGGCACCAAAAAGGTGTACTATGGTCATTGGTCATTAATGACTTCATATAAAATTATTTGCAAACAAGACACAAAAATTAGCAAAACAAGGTCCAACAAGAAAACTCTCGTTGATAACTATCAATCAATCTGAAGAGGCTAAACATCCAATCACCATGTTCTTGACTGAGATGGAAAAAAGATATGCAAGTTGAATAAAGTTGCAGTATCAACTGTGCATTGGGCTCCATACCCATCACAAGCATGTTTCTTTTTTCCAATAAAGATAGAGATTCTAATTTTTCTCTTTCATACCGAATCTATGAGAAATTCCAAACAAGGTTTCAAAAGCTCAACATTTTAGTAACATTCTATATTTTAATCTCTGGTCTTTCAAACTAAAAGTTTACCTTGCCATTTGTCTCTTCATCTGATTCTTCATCAGAACCAGAAGCAGAATCAAGAGCCTGAACCTCTTCTGCTGGCAGGGCCTTTCTTACTGTCTTCTTTTTCTCTTGTTCCTTTAATTGTCTAAACCTGTTAAATTCCATTTGCTTTTCAGTAAGCTGATTGAAGCAGAAATGAAACATGTACAACTTTCAAGAAGCAGCAAACTTACTTATCCCCAGGCCGTGCTGGCTGAGCACCTGATCTTTTTGCACGCCCTGCAGTAATAATTCCACTTGCACTCTCATCAACAACAGGTTTTGCACCGCCTAATTTTCGTAGCCACACTTGTTGTGCAGTGCTAAGAACGTTGTTTGTGAACCTTGAAATGGCAAGATGAACTTCAGAAACTGATAGAGAAACATTACAGAAAAACTAATGCACATTATCTCGCTTGCAAATGTAGCTTCCAGCACTTAGCAGATGGGGAAAAACATGATGGTTTCCTAATTCCTAGTAACAAACTTAACCTAGAATAAGCAAAATGTATATACCACATTCAGCGGTATAGGAAGTTCCTTCAGGGCTACAAATTCATGTATATTATGCAACAAATTGTAAAAACAAATGATAAAAATTTGATGTGGAGATATAGGACTTCGTGTATGTCAGGTCTATTGGTTTCAATAAAACTGAAAAAAGAGACCAACCAGTAAATTGATAATCCTGATGGAACCGATAAAGAAAAGTATCCAATCATGAGCGGAAGAAACTTGAAAACAAGAAGTGTGTTCTTTTGGGCCGGATCATCTGTCTGTCCAAAAAAAAAAGGTTCCTAGCTTCAAACTACTTACAAATAAATATATAAAATAGGAATCAAATAAACATAATGAGACCCATTCTTCTTACCTGGGGAGGCTTCATGATCTCCATTGAAACATATTGAGAGACAACTAGGAGCACGGGTAAAACAAGGTATGCAGCAGTGTCATGCCATCCTAATGGAGGATGGCCATCCTGCATGATACCTCATATGTTAGATAACCATATCAGGTATATGAACATTTGACAAAATATGGTCCCTGTGCCTGATTAACAAGGATGTGTTTGAAATCTCTGATTTTGCTATCACTAATTTTGATCTCAGCTGGGTAAAATCTAGGTTATATGTTTAGTAGATATTCAAATTATCTTTCCATCCATGGAAACCAAATGTAAGATGCTGCGACATAAACTAGACTGCAGCACCAGCAAGCTATTGAAGTAAGGCAAGTCTTTCAATCCTCACAAATTGTGGTCTCCATAGATTAAATAAAAGATTAAATGCATTAAAGAATGATCACAAGAGGTGCTATCCAGTTTCAGCTTAAAGGCAAGTAACCTAATATGTTCCCCAAAATCTACTAGAACAGCAAATAGAATTGTTTATCTGATAAATTTGGAATTTAGTTCATTACCACAAATGGAATAAGCCAAGAAATTCCAGACCCGCTCTGTCGAGCAGCAATTGTAGTTGGGCCACCCAAAGAAGGGATCCAAAAGAAACCTTCGGTCAACAGTCCCTTTTCATAAAACATTAAAAATGATCAGCAATGATAAAGTTTTTCAATATGTAAAAGAGTTTTCCAACATCACTCAGAATGATATGCTATGTCCAACACTTTCTTACCTCATTTGCCACATTCGAAAGAGCTTGATACAGGCCTATCCAGACTGGAATAGTGGCCAAAGTAGGGAAGCAACCTGTGGAGAAGTAACATAAGATTGTGATTAGCATCAATACTGTGAAGCTAAAATCTAGAAGACCTTGACCAAAAAAAAGGGCCACATTGAAAAGTACAAATTGTACTTGCAATTAAATGAGATACTGCAGATGAAGATAATTTAAGTCAGACGAGAATGAACAGCGCAAGAAAATCATACTGTTGTAAATTCACCATTCCTTTTTCAAATATAATCAAATCACCAATGTTCAAGTAAAAGTCAACTGCTATACCACCGCCATAACCCTTTTATCACGAGAAATAATAATCTAAGATACCAAAAAAGCAAAGGACTGCCTATACAAGTGATTAATCATTAAAAAATACCTGCCAAGGGATTAACCCCAGCCTGCCTATACAAGCGGGATGTCTCGAGTTGTATTCTTTCCTAAATAACACCAAAACAAGACAATTAAACCAAAAGGAACAACTCCAATTAGCAAATAATTAAATATTCAAATTCAAACTTCAATATTACCTGATTGCCTGCATATCTTTGTTGAATAGCTTTTAGTTTTGGTTGAAGATTTTGCATGGCTAGCGTTGATTCTACCTAAACATGCAATAACCGTAGTCAACTAACAGTTAATAATCTTAGTAAACAAAGTCGTGATCATATCTATACAACAAATGCTTCAACACTCTCTTTTTCTAAATTCAAGTTAAACCATATACGAACCTGTTGCTTTGTCAAAGGTAATGTAGCAACCTTAACTATAACCGTAAGCAAAATAATCGCAAATCCATACGAGTATGGAACGTGTAATGCTGATAATCCATCTTTCAACACCTAATATCGAGCCAAATATAAAACAATAAATACTTAGTCAATTAATTGATTGAATCCTAGATTATGTGTTTATACGTAGAAGAGAAGCTTTACCTTTAGAACAAATTCCATTCCCTCGGAGATAAATCCGAACCAGCCGCCATTTTTCTGTGCTGCGGCATCCGTAGACCCGGCGGCTGTGGCGGCGGGATCGGCCGCAACAGCAGCGTCAGCCAGAGTGTATAGTAGGCTCTCCGCTTTGGTATAAAGTGCTTGAAAATCAACGGAAGAGTCGATGGAAGGAATCGGAGGGATTTCGTTGAAGCTGAGACGGACTCTGGTGGAGGCGAGTCTACGGTGAGGGAGCGTGTAGAGGCCACCATGGCGAGAGAGTTTCGATAAGGGAAGCGGAGTGCCGATGAACGGTTGTGATGAAATCAGAGTTCTCGCCATGGAATTTTTTTCTCTTGAAGTGGGTTTAGAAAGAAAAAGAGAAAATTAAAGAGAGTTTTTTTTTCTTCAGAGAGTCATGAGTGGGAGAAATGGAGATGAGGTTTTGGCAGTGGAGGAGAGAGATGGCATGGCAGAGAATAATTTTTGAATTATCCTTATTTTTACGGTTCGTTGAAAAGAAGTGAACCACCAAAAGATCCTAGGCGCGCATTTCTTAAGGTGGATGATTCCAGCCAATTAGGTTAGTCCACGTCAAGCTGACCCATATTATTGGGTTGGGAAAAATTTTGGAATTTATTTATATGCCCCTTCCTTGCAGATTTTTTGGGTTTTCTGGCTGCCTTCTTTAAGAAATTGGGCTGGACTGCAAAATCAAAGCCCAATTAACTTTTCAAAAATAAAAGAGTTTTAATTATTTTATTTCTTTTATTTTAATTTAGAATCCTATTTGGAAAATAGGAATTCTTATTTCCTTTTATTTTCTTTTTCTTTCCTTCCCTTGATCTAAACATAGTGCTAATTTAATTATAGTAATCTTATGATTAAAATTTGCTAAATTCTTTCCCTCAACAAAAAAATTTACTAAAATCTACCTCGAAAAAAAATTACTAAAATCAAGTTTCTTTTTGGCCAATACTAAAATCAAGTTAAGAACCTATTATTCTTCTACACTTCTAGTTCTTGCACATATTTATTCTTTCCATTATTGACAATGTTATGAAAGAAATTTGATAAGAATGAACTATGAACTATATACTACATAAAGTTTCAAATCCATAGGTTGGATTATAAGGTAGTGTTATCCTGTATTAATTTACTCGCATTTACTTTTACATTTTGATTAGATTTTATGTTGAAATTCTTTAAACAATGTCTCTGGTTCGTCGAGTCTTGTAAATGATAAAAATAAGTGATGTGAGAGTTTTCCCACATATGAGATCTCATGTAGCTCGATTCCGAATTAGTCGGAACCCAATGTGATCACCAGATAACGGAGGGTTAATAATATGTAAAATGCGTTACAGAATACATTTGAATTTCGAAGGATTTTGTTGTGAACTATATGATATAAAGGTGCTTTGTTTAAGATGAAAACTAGTCCACAAAAAATACACTAAATTTCAAAAGATTTTTTTTATATAGATTCTCAATATTCAAAATAACATTTTGTTTAGTCTAATTTTGAATTGAGTTGTGTTGGACCCAAAACGAAAGAAAACTCTTTCTATGCTTATTTTCTCTATTTATAAGATTCAAATCCGAAATATTATTTAACGAACATCTTAACCCCTCTCAGTGAAGATTAATAAATACTTGAACATATTCCCCTTCTTCTTTGGATTTGGAAGAAAGGGAAAAAAAAACATCTAAATAGATACAGTAGTTGAGTTGGAGTAAAACTTATTGGCCCAGGAAAATAAGTGGTAAGAGTTCGGCCCGTCTACTGAGCATCAAGCTTTCAAGTTTCATGGATACGGTCGAAAGTTGGAGCCCAACATAGTCGTCGAAAGATTTTTTTTTTTTTACACAAAAGAACAGCTAAGATAAAAGTTAACGACTAAGGTCGCAAAGTGTCGATGCATGTCTTATCTTCCTGTAACAAGGGAAGAATCTGACCTGAAGGATCATCCCAAATCATAAGTTTCTGATCAAAATATCATGAGTTAAAAGAAGCCAAAGCTTTCGTGACAAATGAATCATCATACATATGATTAACGTTGAAAAATCTAAAAATTAGAAAAAGAAAAAAGTTGATATTCGACTTGGCACAAACTCACAATAATCTCTACTTCGTGACGTGTCCAACAAGAATGAGGTCGGCAGGTTATTGTTGGTTAACTTAATTTATTAACTTAATTTATAACAAAAGTAGCTTTACCATATTTTTCCAAATCCAATTGACAAAGAACAATATAATCCAATCACGAATCTCATCAATATATATTAATTAATTAATATTAATATCTTAAATTGAAAAAGGTATATTAAATTATTAATAAAAATAAGAAAAAATAATTTAACTAATGAGAATTGGATACGAATGCAAAAGCAAAAGCCAAAGATCCTAAAATGTGCAAAAATGAAAAACAAAACCAATCAGAGGCTTTGGCTAAGCAAAGAATGATTCCAATATTTGACACAAACCAAACAGTCCAGTAGGATTAACCAATCCCCCTCGTGAATAGGGTAACTAATAAACCAGTAGCCAATCAGACAAATCCTACCCGCCAGCCAACAATGCGTTTCTTTTCAAAACGGCTAAGATATCTTAGGCGCGTGTGGTCCACATGTTGTTTTAGAAATTTGAAATCGAAACTGGAAAGCTCTGGAACTCCCTAGACCAGCTTGACAACTCCTAAAAGGCGCGGGAGAGAAAAAGAAATATTAAATCGTGTATAATAATTCTCATCTAACGGCTGAACATTCACGATAAGAAGTTTCCAGAAATCAAACCTTCTTATAAAACCGTCACTTTTTCTCCTCCATTCTCATCGAAAAACACAAGCTTAAAGTTTTCTGCAAATAAATTCTCTCAAATTCTTCGAGTTCTTAATTTGTTCTTTCAACAGTTTCGTTGTTTTGTTTTGAGTTGATATGGCTGGCAAAGGTGAAGGCCCTGCGATTGGAATCGATCTCGGCACCACTTACTCCTGCGTTGGTGTTTGGCAACATGATCGTGTGGAAATCATAGCCAATGATCAGGGGAACAGAACGACACCGTCTTACGTTGCTTTTACCGATACCGAGCGACTGATCGGTGATGCCGCCAAGAATCAGGTTGCCATGAATCCTACCAACACAGTTTTCGGTAAGTCCTCTGCCTTCTCTAGACTTTTAGTTACTTCTTACAAAATCGTTTGAGTTTTAATCTTTTGCTGCTAGTATTTAGTTTTTGAAAGAATTATTGTGTTTAGGAATCAAATTTGATGATCTGTAAGAATTTTTCATTTAGTCCATATTTCTGTTTAATGGTAGAGGGAATCTTGATTTAGGCGTTTTAATTTTGTAAATAACATGATATGATATCGGATTTGTTGCTTATAATTTGTTAGCTCAATGCTTATTTATTTCTAGTACTAGTATTACAATTGAGTAGCAAAGTGTTTTTCTTTCAAAATTTTTAAAATTTGCTTTTTCTAGTAATCTATGATTTGGCGGAACTCTTGTACTCATATCTCTTGCTCTGTTACTCCTCAGATGCTAAGCGTTTGATCGGTAGAAGATTCAGCGATGCATCGGTACAGAGCGATATGAAATTGTGGCCATTCAAGGTCATTCCTGGGTCTGGAGACAAGCCCATGATCGTTGTCACCTACAAAGGAGAAGAGAAGCAATTCTCTGCTGAAGAAATCTCATCCATGGTTCTCACGAAGATGAAAGAAATAGCCGAGGCCTACCTCGGATCCACCGTTAAAAATGCCGTCGTCACAGTCCCGGCCTACTTCAACGACTCCCAGCGTCAAGCTACAAAAGACGCCGGTGTCATATCTGGCCTCAATGTTATGCGTATCATCAATGAGCCAACGGCTGCAGCTATTGCCTACGGGCTCGATAAAAAGGCGGGAAGTGCAGGGGAAAAGAATGTGCTTATTTTTGACCTTGGTGGTGGCACTTTTGATGTCTCCCTTTTGACAATCGAAGAAGGGATTTTTGAAGTGAAGGCTACAGCTGGAGATACCCATTTGGGAGGTGAAGATTTTGACAACAGAATGGTGAACCATTTTGTGCAAGAGTTCAAGAGGAAGCACAAGAAGGATATCAGTGGAAACCCTAGAGCTTTAAGAAGGTTGAGAACAGCCTGTGAGAGAGCAAAGAGGACTCTGTCTTCAACTGCTCAAACTACAATTGAAATTGATTCTTTGTATGAGGGTATTGATTTCTACACAACAATTACTAGAGCTCGATTCGAGGAGTTGAACATGGATCTGTTCAGAAAATGTATGGAGCCAGTGGAGAAGTGTTTAAGAGATGCCAAGATGGATAAAAGCAGTGTTCATGATGTGGTTCTTGTCGGGGGTTCTACCAGGATTCCAAAAGTTCAGCAATTGTTGCAAGACTTCTTCAATGGCAAAGAGCTCTGCAAGAGCATTAACCCTGATGAAGCTGTTGCCTATGGTGCTGCTGTCCAAGCAGCAATTTTGAGTGGTGAGGGTAATGAGAAGGTTCAAGACTTGCTGCTTTTGGATGTTACCCCACTTTCCCTTGGGTTGGAAACCGCTGGTGGAGTCATGACTGTGTTGATTCCTAGGAATACAACTATCCCAACTAAGAAGGAACAGGTCTTCTCTACTTACTCGGATAACCAACCTGGAGTCTTGATTCAGGTCTATGAGGGTGAGAGAACAAGAACCAAGGATAACAACCTGCTTGGGAAATTCGAGCTTTCTGGTATTCCTCCGGCGCCTCGTGGTGTTCCTCAAATCAATGTCTGCTTTGACATTGATGCCAATGGTATTTTGAATGTCTCCGCTGAGGATAAGACTACCGGGCAGAAGAACAAGATTACCATTACCAATGACAAGGGTAGACTATCCAAGGAAGAGATTGAGAAGATGGTGCAAGAAGCGGAGAAATACAAGTCAGAGGACGAGGAACACAAGAAGAAAGTTGAGGCCAAGAATGCTCTTGAAAACTATGCTTACAACATGAGGAACACGATCAAGGATGAGAAGATCGGCTCCAAGCTTCCACCTGCGGATAAGAAGAAGATTGAGGACGCGATCGAGGAAGCTATTCAATGGCTCGATGGAAACCAGCTGGCTGAAGCAGATGAGTTTGAGGACAAGATGAAGGAGCTGGAAAGCATTTGCAACCCAATCATTGCCAAGATGTACCAGGGAGCTGGCGGTGATATGGGTGCTGGTGGTATGGATGAGGACGGTCCTTCTGTAGGTGGTGGAAGCAGCGGTGCTGGACCCAAGATCGAGGAAGTGGACTAAGCTGGAGTTTTAGTGGTTCTGTGTTATGAGTCGTGGATTTTGTTTTTAACTTGCTTTTAATCAGTTTTTGTGATGTTAAACTTACCTTTTCCCGACGGTGGGCAAGGCGCCCACCAATGTTTTAGAAGCTATATATAAAAGTGAATATTTTCTAGCAAGAGTGGTTCATTCCTTACTTTCCATTTTCTCATTGGTTGTTCCATATCGGTCTAATTCTTTTGCAGTTGATTGTTTTTAAATGCGTATCTACTTGCCAGAAACTCGAGACTGGATGGCCAGTTAGCGCCTTCTCATTCGTATTATAAAACCCAAAGTTTCTCATGAGTTTCAGATATTAATTTCTCTTCTCTTGCACAATAAGAAGGTAAACCATAAATGAAACTTTGCAACAACCTTAAGTCTGTACGTACTGTCATTTTGCCCCTAATTTTTTTATTTTGACCAAAACGCATTCTAAAGTTTTATTTTTGTGCCACTTTGCACCCTCCGTCATGGTAGGACAAACGATTCTATCACGGTGTCTGACGTGGCACGCCACGTGTACAAAAAAGTGACATGTGGCACGCCATATGTACCAAAAAGTCGTGCTACATGTACCAAAAAGTGACACATGTCACGCCACGTGTACCAAAAAGTGACACGTGGCATGCCACATGTTTCAAAAAATGGCACGTGGCATGCCACGTCGGATGCCGCGATCGATTTATTTTGTCCTACCGGACAGAGGGTGCAAAGTGGCACAAAAATAAAACTTTAAGGTGCATTTTGGTCAAAATAAAAAAGTTGAGGGTAAAATGGCAGTCCGTACAAACTTAAGGGTGCAAACTGGTATTTATACCATTTCCAGAAACAATATCCTCAATGTGTTGACACTTAAAAGAATGCGCAAAAGTTGGCATATCTCAACAAGCAACTCATAGAAAGAAAGAATCAATGAATTAGAGTTGCATTAACTTTACCATACCCCCATTCGTTTATAATATAAGGTGACTTAAGAATTACAACTTTGAAGATTGAAAGGATTCCTAGATCCATGCCACACGCATGCAAAATAAGAAACATTATAGTAAGAATAAAGATTAAATGAGATGGAAATAGTGGTTAAACTTAAAAAGGCAAATGTAAGTTGTTTCATTTAAAAATTTCCTTCTGGACTCTGGTACAAAGTAATTGAAGTGTACCCCAACGCCTATCTTTGTATTTCTCCAGTAGAAAGGTCAAGACAGCAAAGTTCATTTGCTCCAAGGTGAGGACGAAGGCAAACGCGGACCTCATGTTCTTCTGGACCCATACGGTGCTTTGGCACAATAATTTCAAGACCAGTTCCTGTTTCATCTCCATATGCTTCTAGCTTAGCATCATCAGGAATCCGAGTTGGTAGAGCTATTTCCCTAATGAATTCCCCGGGACGACAATGCTCAGGAGATGGATCTGTAAGCTTGAATGTTCTATCATTTCTCTTGATGCAGGGCGTGCAAGATGTACTTATAGATGATATCTTTACAACGCCATGCGTGAGATTATTCCACCAGCTAACTTTAACTCTTTTGAGATCAGCAAAAGGCAAGCTGATGATTATTAGGTATCCTTGTTCATCCTCATAAATAGTTTTTGCAGCTGTAACCGGCCCAAAAACATCTCTCATTACTCCACTAAACTCATTCAACCAAGGTGGCTCAACTGGGTGCATCTCTGTATCATTGACCCTATCATTATGCTGATTAATGAGTAAACAACAGTCTTCATCATTTCCATCTGGAAACAAATTCTTCTTCCTCTTGTTACTGACAGGAGACAGATCCATAAGACCACCATTTGTATGGTTTAATGGCCGAGTTGACAAATTTAAACCAGATCCATTAAGCACCTTTTTTGGATGAGGCTGTGGGTGAGATTTCAAAGGGGGGAGGGGTCTATCGAGCTCGAATTCTGTGGTGGTAAGATTCCTCCAGGTAGAAAATTCACTTGCTTCAGGTGGGACTGTGAAGTTAAGTTCCCTTCCTGTAAGTTCCATCCACCTCTTTTGCTCTTCTTCATCCAGACCCTTGAGGTTGGGTGACACCACAACCTCAATACCATGCACACACTGAGGATTGGAAAGACCCCTATAATGCTTTCGCTGCATCCTATGTGATCGAACAAACCCCTTATCAGCACTGAACGGAAAAGGCCGCTCCCCCTGACGCGAATTCCCATTCATGTAACTCCTCAATTGCATCTTCCCTAATGCATTTTCAGGCCTCTCCTTAAAAACCCACATATACATGTTCTCCATATCATGCTGAACCATAAACACCTCCAGCTCAAGATCCGACTTATCAAACCCTGAAATTCCACTCCCTTCCCTCGATACCTTGACTTTGGATTTCTCATTAAACACGGGTTTGAAATAATGAGTGAAGAAAAACCATGCACCCCAAACACTATCCAGTCTCTTCGCACATTTACGTCCACTTTTGGAGACAGTAACCAAAGTATCAACCTCATTGACTTGAGTTCCAAGACCAACATCTAACATATCTATTGGATCAGAATTCCATGATTGCGGAGGACTACGCTCAGCAGATAGGGGGATAAGATTAATATCAGGTGGTCTAGAAAGAGCAATCGGTCGGTTCATTTCCCTATCTAATTCCTCCTGAGAGATTGAACTTGAATCCATTGATAAAACTGTTGATGGGTGATGATTTTCAATAGACAAGCTTGTAAGCAAATCTTCCCCCATTTTCAAGACCTTATTCACCAAAAGGGTATTCCTATTTAGTCCAAATAACAACTTAAACGCTCACCAACTCAAAACCAAGCTCATCAAACCAATAAAGAAAGAAGAAAAAAACTAATAAACTTTCACATCAACTTCATTGATGATATATCCCCCAAAAATAATTTCCCTTTTCTACTAAATGGGTTTTCTTGTTTTAGTCCTCCAACTAA
This sequence comes from Corchorus capsularis, assembly GCA_001974805.1. Classification (NCBI taxonomy): domain Eukaryota; kingdom Viridiplantae; phylum Streptophyta; class Magnoliopsida; order Malvales; family Malvaceae; genus Corchorus; species Corchorus capsularis. Next base: position 28,637 of record AWWV01012378.1, on the reverse strand, counting down.
AGAAAACTTATAATCTCACCAAATCAAACCCAAAGCTTAGGAAATCAACAGAATACAGAACCCCAATCAACTCTCACTTCTGAATCAGAAAGCAATAGACTTTCATTGATGCATATTATTAAAAATTCACCTTATTTCGTGCCTTATCTGGAGAGAATCCTATGGAAGGTTGAAAACAAGTATTAATCTCAAAGCGGAAAAAAAAAAAAAAAAAAAAAAAAAAAAAACTGACAGATAAAAAGAAGAGACACTGAAGATTTACCTTTTGAGGCTTGGCTTATAATCCCACCAAGACAGATCTTCTTTCTTTTTTTTGTCCAAACCAAGACAGATCTTCTTGGGCAATTCTCTGGCAAGAAAAGGATTATAAGGCGGGAGAGAAAAATTGAGGAGGTCAGGAAAGCAGAAATAACGGCTATCGTTAAAATACCGTTGAATTTCGACCTTGATATCATTTTTCAAGACAAAAAACGTCAGCGTGTTGGTCTGTAGGGATGGCCACGGGTCGGATATCTGCCAAAATCTCGCTATCCGAATCCGTATCCGTTTAAAATCTGTGATATCCGTATCCGCCAAATATCCGTATATTTTTAAAAAGCAATATCCAAATCCGCCCCGCCACTGCGGACCATTATCCGTATCCGCTCCGCCTAATCCGTTTATGGAGCAAATATCCATTTAGAATCCGAATCCGCCTAACCATAATTTATAAATCAATAATTTTTATCTAAATTGACTTGATATAAAAATTTAAAATTCAAATTCAACACATACAAATATATAAAGGTAATAACTTGATATAATATGGTTGTGAATGTATTAAATGGATTAATTTAACGGATACGGATCGGATATCCGCTATCCGAATCTGTTTATATTCCAAATCCATTTGTATATAAACGGATTCGGATAGCGGATATCCGAGGGGTACTATCCGCCACCGCTCCGAATCCGCTACGAATAGTAGTTTCACTATCCAAATCCGCTCCGCATCCATATATCACTATCTAAATCCGCCTTAAATGGATTCGGACGGATCAGATATCCGCCTAATATCCGCCCACTGCCATCCCTAGTCATCTGCGTGGCGTGAGGTGACGGTGACGACATTTTTGATTTTGGTAGTAAACAACAGAAAGGAAGTATGATATACTATGGTCGAAACTCGAAATAAAACGTTGACGGAAGGAATATACGTTGAGAAGCAAACTCAGCTTGGAATTCAATTCAATTTAAATTTATTTTAATTTAATTTAATTAATTGGGATTTCGGGTCATGGCCCTTTCGGGATTGGAAGAGGCAGATTTTGGTTTGGCCGCAGTGGGTCGTTATATAGAGATGGCTCAAACCTCAAAGGAGTTAAGGGCCCAATCCAGTTCAGATTTGTTGTGGATCTTTAAGCTTATCCATTTGACTAGTTGGGTCCCCCCACGTTCAGCTCTTATTCTGATTCTGTTTCCTTAATTAATTCAATCATTTACTTGAACATTTCTCCATGTTATTATCCCATAGTCATATATAGACTTATATTAATTGAAGGAAAACATTTTTAGTGTAGTCTCAATCATTATTGTCAAATCTTATCTTTAACAACGAATATACTCCATATCTCAATTTCAAATCTTTCTTATATTTTGACTAATCAATTAATCAAATCAAGGAAACAGGATAACTTAACTAGTGTGGTTGTAAATTTCCTTAATCAAGGTATTATCCCCACTTATTTACACTTAGTATTGGTCCAAGAGGGCCTTGGAGTTGGCGAAAGGCGATTGGATTCGAGAGATTATCCATGTTTATAGGGAGGGGAACCGATGTGCAGATTTCTTAACAAATTTTGGACAGGATAACTTGATTTGATAAGTTGAGCTGTTAGACCCACCTTTGGGGTTGCTTCCTTTGCTTGAGCATGACGTGGATGGCGTTGCCTTCTGCAGAAACTAGCTCACTTAGTCTACATCTTTTTTTGACCCAAAAAAAATCAAGGAAAAATGAGGTTTCATATAATTTAGATTTCAATTGTAATTACACATAGGGAGATACTATATGTACTAAATAACCACATTCAAGAAATAACAATTGTACAAACATGGAGAGATATTTAAGTGTTTTGATGCAATGATATATTTTGTTGTTGTTTGGAATTGGAGACATGCAAAATTTAGGATAAATAAGGTGTGAATGCTACTATTCTTTTCTCTGGTACAAATATTAGTATAACTTATGACTTTTCCCAAAAATTAAAATTATCCATTTTCTTCAAAATGTACTTGCCTAGTTTTCCAGTAAAATGTAAATGATATATTTCTAACTTCAAGCCAAATCAAACTTGAGAGAAAATATTTAATGGTATATCTGCACAAACAGTTTAAACACCCAAGTCTAGTTTTCTTTCGATACCTTCAACTTCTAACCAAAACTATGTTTGGCCATATTTTCCAACACATGCAGCCAAAATACACCAGGTTAAGTCGTTTGGTGACAAAGGAAATGGAGAAGAGATCAAAAAAGGGGAAAAAAGCATAGCCTCTGTTTCTCTCATAAAGAGACGATAATAGTAGCATAGCAATCTGCATCGAATTCTGCCAAGAAAACAAAAAGAGAGCAGAGAATAGGGCGGAGGGTGGTGGTGGTGGTGTTTGGTGGAAGGGTGGGTTTCACGAGGCGGCAGATCAACACTTAAAGGTGGCGGCAGCAGCGCATGAAACAGAGCATATATAAGAGTCACCAAATTTTAATCCGGCTTTAACTCTTGCATGAGCTACACGACCCTATCATCGCCTCTCTTTTGCTCCCTACTTCATTGACCGTGTGACTGCGCCCATTAATGGCGCGTTGACAATTAATACTATCTTCATTCCTAATTTGCTTAAACTTATAATTTCTCTCTCTCAATGCCTCCCATGCACTTAACTTCGTTTTAATCACTCACCAATCACGTTGATCATCTCCACTAATTGGTGTTTAACGATAAATTATCAATGTTTTCAAATTTTAAAAGCACCCTTAGGCCTTAACCATATTAATTATTCTAATTAGTGCCATTTTTGAATCTCAAAATGGGGTTTATGAAGGAAATCTGTTTTGAGTAACTACTACCATGAAACCATTTTGAGATTCAAAAATGGCACTAATTAGAAAAATTAATAGTATGTTTTGGATCTGTTTTGAGTAACTACTACGTACCATGAAACCATTCATTCAAAACAGATTAAACTCTCACGTTAATGTGTATATTCATGATGAAAATTAGGGTTTAGACAATATGGAGTCCAAGTCCAACATGAAAATTTTTTGATTATGATATTGAGAAGCAGATTGGTAGCAAGAATCCAACATTGAATCAAATGCAGAGACAGAGAGCACAGTCACCTAAATTACCTAAATGATTCAACTTCATATCTGCAAATGCATGCAAGCATATGTTGATGAGCTCTAACTTCAATTCCCAAAGCCTAGCCCTTACCTACACCTTACAACCCAACCGGCTGTCTTTTTCCCTTCTATATTGACCTTTATACCCTTCCTTTCCTTCAATGGCGTATCCAGTGTTTCCCTTTTTACTTCCTCAGTTGTTCTTTCATTCCCGAGAAGCAACCATAAAGCAACAGCTGGTCAAACGCTAATTATATTAATTGAAAAATCAAAAAAGAAAGCAAAAGCATAACAGGGCAGGAAAGAGACACTTTGGGGACATTTTCGTCTTTGTAAGTTTCTCTTCGTTTTTTCTAACGAAGAAGACGAGAAACCATAGCCCTAGCCTCCCTGCAGCCGCTACCCGCCATGTTTTCAGAGATTTTCAGCACAAAAAACAATACGCATGTCAATCTCTCTCTCTCTCTTTCTTATTCTGCTTTCTCTCTCCCTTCTTTTCTTGTTTGACTCTTATCTTTTTCTCTATATAAATCAGTACAGAAACCATGCAAATTCCATGCCAATTGCCAAACACTGATCTTCTTTTTCTCTCCATCTTTCAAGTCATTTTGTCTTGTTTCTTTCATCAAACATAAAACCCTAGAATATAATCAAACAAAACCCCATTTAACTTTATCCCTCTGTCTTCCCCAGGTCTCTTTTTACATCAATCTTGACAACCCAGAATCAATCAAATCATCTAAAAAAACATCAGAACCTTTCATTCTTGACTAAAAAGAAAAACTCATGGAAGGTGGTGGTAACATGGACATGGCAGGTTCGGGTGGAACGACAGGGAATTCAAGGTGGAATCCAACGAAGGAGCAAATAAACATGCTTGAAAATTTGTATAGGCAAGGGATAAGGACTCCAAGTGCAGAGCAGATACAGCACATAACAAGTAGGCTTAAGGTTTATGGTACGATCGAAGGCAAAAATGTGTTCTATTGGTTTCAAAATCATAAGGCAAGGCAAAGGCAGAAACAGAAGCAAGAGAATATGGCTTATATCAATCGCTATCTCCATAGGACAACTCAACCCATTTATCCTCCTCCTCTTCCTCCTGCTGCTGCTGCTGGGACGAATGGTTCTTTTCCAAATCCATCTTTTCTTTTAATTGCCTTATTTTATTTCATTCATGACTCTTTTGACGCTTGACATTATTTTAAAGATCTAAATATATAAACCTTTTTTTTGTTTCCCCTGTATAACAAGCTGTCTCTACATGCAGATGAACTCGATAAGTGTGTTAAAGCTATACTATATCTAAAGTGTCCATTTCTCTCGCAATTTCTTATACTAATCCTAGTCCATAAAAAATGGCTCTCCCTACTTCCCTCCTCTTTTTCAAATATAAAAAAATCTGTTTACGAATTGATGACCAACTATTATTCGTTTAGTTTAACAAATTTGATTAGCCTTTTTAGTGCTAGAATTTAGTTTATTATTACTATCTCTGTTTGGAGACACATGGACTTGTTTCTTTGATTCCATTCTTTCACTTCATGCCCTGTTCCTTTCGGAAAGGTTTTATATTCTGTAACTGTTTTCCCACTTCTTTGCTTTAGTTTATACCCCACAGACAGGGTCGACAAAATAAGTGCAGGAAAATCCTTCTCTTCTGTTTTCTTCAAGCTATATATGATCCATTTCCACTGTTATATTATGCATTAACCATCTAATTTGGGTACTTTTTATTTTTATTTTTCAGTGGTTTGCCGTCCATATTTTCTAGCACAAAGTGATCATCATCATCTAGGGCTTTACTCTCACTGTCCCAAGGTTATTATCCCTGGTGGAATCAAGAGAAGAGGAAGACCTGAGAAAATGGAAATGGCAAGAGTTTATGAAACTACTTCTGCACCTTCATATGATCATATGTTTCACCAAGATTACAACATGATGATACCGGCTGATCGTATTGAAAACTATGGAGTTCGTGTCAAGAATGATGAGACCTTGGCTCTCTTCCCTCTGCATCCGACGGGTATTATAGAAGGAAGGGCAACCAATAATATTTCATCAAATACTTTTTCTGGAAATTCTGCGAGCTCTTGTGAGACTACTGCTGGTATTGACCAAGAAGCTGCTTCTGCAACTGAACAACCCTTCTTTGATTTCTTCTCTTCTCATCAAGGCTCTTGTGAAAGTGATTAAATATGGTACTAATTGATTATGGAACCAAAAATTGTTAGTAGATTCTGAAATGGTTTTGTTTTTGAATCTGATTTTTTTCCTTTGGAGGAATTAATGTTGTTCATTTCTGAGAGTTTAATCTGAGAAATCATAGTGATGAGATTAATGTTTAAGCCTTAAGGATTTCTAGCAATATTGGTTTTTAATTAGGGTATTGAACAGATCAAACTCTAAATCCTGTCTTCAAATAGTCTTTGTTTGATCATTAGACCTTGTGTTTCTGGGCTTGGAAATTGGAATTTGCATGCAGAATGTTTAAAAAGCTTGATCATCGATATTTCTCTTCCTCAATCAACATCTCTTACATAAACGATTAAACCAGTACAGTCCAAATCCAACACTGTTCTCATTTGATGTCGAGAAAAGGTCATTTGGTTTCCCGACAACCAAAGCCACAAAACAGAAGACACTTGAACAGTTGAGCTGCTCCTGCAGAGGCCATGCATCTGATGCATCTAAGAATATTCTAGAATATTGAATTATTTTTTTTGCATGCCACCATTAATTCATGGTATACATATAGCCTATAGGCATGTAGCATCTTCCTTTTTTTTCAATAATAAATTTTGCATTCTTTCAAAAGAAAAAAGAAATTGACTTTCCATTTTTCTTCGTCAATTTTTTTATTGTTTAGGCCTCAGCCCAGTTCTATCTACATATTATTGCAAACCTCCGAAGCCCAATATATCCATCAAAACTCAATGCCTCAATCCAGATGCTTAAGCCCAAAATCTTTATATCTTTTTCTTCACTTCAAAATCAGAAAACCCATTTTTCTATTTTATTTTTAAGTTCTTCTCCCTTGTCTAGGTCAAATGATTCCGAACGAAGAAGCCACCTTGATGGAATATATAACCAGCAGAAAAGTCTAAACTCTAAACTATGTATATATAATAATTTGAATTTAATTAACGTCCTAATCCTTTAGTAAGAATGATTATAACAGTTAAACTAAAATCCTTTTCTTTTCACCTAAACTAGCTACTACTAGTAACCAATGAAGCCATTCCTCCTTTCATTAACCTTGTCCTCTTATATCTAGTAACTAATATACTAAAAAATAAACTTCATTTTTTTTTAATTCAGAGCACAATCACTTGATATTTGATACTTATCAACTGGACTTAGCAACAACCCATTGTCAATTCAACTACATAATAATGGGAATTTGGGAGTAATTAAACACCGATATGTCATTTGACAACGAAACCAGCATAATATTGTTGCCTTGGCAACTTCATATATGACGATGGTGAAGCAAATTTGAGAAGTAAACTAAGCACCATATGCATCTGTCATTTTACCTTGTTTAAGGGGAATGTATGTGGTAGAAGTACTCAAATATTTCTTACAAGTTACTTTACTTCAATGGAAGAATTAAGACATTTTTGGAGTTTTGCATATCAGAAAATATAAAATCAGTTCGAGTTTGAAACCCAAAATTGGTCCATAAAAGTTGTTTTCAAAATCAATTCGATTCACCCCTTGATATTAGACAACTTTTAAATGTTCCATTACTCAAAGTGTACCAAAATTTGGGCCGGCGGACCTTGTTTAAAACAGTGGAAATTTTGATGATAACGAGCGAGTCATAATTTTGATGATGAGCCAAATCATCAGCGGTTCTATGATTTGACCTCATAGTGTACTACTGTTTTCCATATGATCAATCAGTTTTCATGTTGAAATGGGTCCCTTGAGCTTGAGCTCTCCAATCTCCGAGCCGCATGGGCCATTCATGATTTTACTTTGGCACCAATCGCGCGGCCCGGTTCAATCCTCCGCCAGCCTGGTCCTTAAATAACTGGGCTACAGGGCTTTCCAGTGTTCTGTACCCATCAAGAACAAAATAAAAAGTGATTAAAAATGGACCAAAAAAACTTTTTGTTTCTTCTTTTATTGGCTTCACTTTTTTAGAATGATTTTTGATGATCTGGTTTTGTATCGAATTTTCCATTTTGCTAGTGTAAACAAAACAAGTTAACAGAAAATAATAAAATTTTTGAACAATTTATTTTGGGTAGATTTGAGAATGCTATGGGACACTTGAAAGTACTTATGCTTTATTCTATAGGGAGATGACCATTTCAAGAAAAGAAAAATTATATAGTACTACTATATTTTTCAAAGCATAAGGTCATGTCAATTAATGTGGGACATTTTTTATGCAATCCAATTTAATAGTCGGTTTCTTGCAATTCAATGTTGTTTCTTTTTCAAGGATTAAAATCTTGGATTCACTACAAAATTCAACGTGAAATAAACCAACCCAAAATGTACTTTTCCTTTTCTTTCTTCTTTTTTTTATCGCAATTAATTGTGAAAGTCTACATTTGGAAGTTATAACAAGAAAAACGAGAGCTATTGAACATTTGCAAATTAATTGTACTTATTATTTAGTCAAAGCTCGTGCATTCTACAATTTCACATGTAGAAAGCCAAGAAATAAATATAAATAAATTTTTACTAAATCAAACCTTGAGGTAAACCAAGCACATGCTCTAACATGATTGATTTTGGGTCTGAATTCCGAATCCATTCTTACCTAAAAAGTTAAAACTAGTTCAAGTTTATCATGGTCTCTCTTTATGCTGGGAACGTGGATTTCGTAATGTTGAATTTGAATCGGATTCACTTTTTGCTGTGTCTAGAATCAAGGATGCTGCTTCTGATTATAGTCCTCATCATCGTTTGTTGGATGTCATTAATGAATTGTTGAACCGTGACTGGACTTGCAGGATTAAACATATCTATAGAGAGGTAAATATGTGTGAAGACTGGTTAGCCACTCACCATGACGATTCACAACCGGGACTTCATGTATTTGACTCTCCACCTTCAGGACTTTTCTCAGTTCTCTCAACTGATACCATGGATTTAGTTTGGCCAATAACCATATGATATAATTTGTTTTTATATATATATAAAAAAAAACTAGTTCAAGTTTTTTACGGTTAAGGCTTGAGATAAAATGTATAGATTTTTTTTTCCTGTAGAAAATGGGTGTTTATATGATACACCGGCAGTGTAAATTTTGGACTCCACAAGCGGGTTGTGGAGTTGACATGTGTCCATTTTTTTAATTAATTAAGTTTTAAATATTTTAATCTAGTCCGTAAGGGACACATATCACTCTTTAGGATCCACTTGTGTAGTCTGCTAAACTCTACTGACGGTGTATTGTATAAAAAATGCAAATTCAAAGTATTCAATGTATGTGGTGAAAAAACATATGAAAAGTTGTCAGAAAAGACCATTTACAGAGCAATTTTTCAATTTTTCCTAAGAAGGATTTTAAGGAAAAAAGATTAACGAGATTAAATATAAGAATCAAAGATTAATCACCGTTGGTTCAACTTTCCATCAAAAACAAACAGCTAGATTTTCATGGATGACGGGTGTATTGTTTGGCACTGTCTTGTAATCCAGTTAATAAGGTTACGTGGAGGCTAGCGCGTGGGTGATGCAATCACTGCACTACCCATTTTTTTAAATATAGAAAAAATACACTTATTTTTTTTCTTTCAATCTTTTCAGTTTTCATTTTCTATTTCTAATTTCTATAATTATTTTATATTTTATTTTTTTCTTTTCAAAACCTCCCCCCATGTGAGCTGCTGTCTCTAGTCATTGCCATTTCCACACACTTCACCGCTATTGTACAAAGATTTGCGCCATTCTCCCCAATCATATAGTTTTGCTCTTTCTTCTCTGTTCTAAACGAAACTCAATCTGTCTTCAGTTTTCAGCTTCCACAGAATCATTTTCCTTCTCTTCTTTTCCCCATTTTTAATTCCAAGCTAAGGTTTTTGTTTCCATTGGCTCTGCACTATTTTTTTTTTGGCGGTGTTCCTTTTGCTGAGAATTTTTAAACGTATAAGGTAAGTTTTTTTATCTGTAGTGAAATTTCCTCAGCGTTTCCTCAGATTCCTCCTGGCGTGTGCTTTAGGCAAATATACATGGCCCTTAATGCTTTATCACTTGGAATCTTAGCCTTTGAATTGCAGTAAAAGTGAAGGCCTTTGCTTTATCTGGGTTTTTTTTGGGGCGTTCATTTTTGCTACTTCAATATCCCTTTGTTGTTTTTCTTTAGGAAAAATGGGGCTTTTTGGTTTGGTTTTTGTGACTCACATGGAAGTTCTGAGTCTGGGCATGAATTAAAAGCCCTTTCCTTTTCCCTTTTTTTATAACAACTCTTTCTACATTTGGTACAGAGCTGAGCCGAGAGAAAGAGAGAGAATTCGTGCAATTTGCAAATCAAAATTAGATATTTTTTTTCCAGGAAATGTGAATTTCCAAACAAAGATGACATCTTTCAGTGGATTAGGCATTGGGTTAAGTTTGGTTTTTGGTTGTCTCCTTTTGGCTCTTGTCGCTGAGCTTTACTATCTGCTTTGGTGGAAGAAGAGAATTGCTAGCTCAGAAGTCGAATATGAATACAACAACAATTATGCAAAGGAGCTTATTCAACTCTTCTGCTGGAAAAAATCTGCTTCCTTGCACGGCACCACCGCCGCCGCCGGCGGCGGCAACAACCAAGATGTAGTTAAAGACCACCAGGATACCAATGGCGGCGTTGATATAGACCCAGAACTTGGCTCAGGCAAGGATTTGCTGCTGAAGGGATTTGGCGAAGAGGGTGTGGAATCAGAGCTTATGAGATTACACAATTTGGCAGGTCCACCAAGATTCCTCTTCACAATCAAGGAAGAAACCAAGGAAGATTTGGAATCAGAAGATGGAAGGAGTAGAAAAGGTTCAAGAACAAGGAGTTTAAGTGATCTTATTTTAACTGTTGACACTCCATTTCGTAGTCCTTTGGCTTCTCCGCCTCCTTTGAACCCTTTAGATTCTTATCACCGCCATGGATTCAACCCTCTCTTTGAATCATCGACGGATGCAGAGTTAAACAAGTTACGGTCTTCACCTCCACCAAAATTCAAGTTCTTAAGGGATGCAGAAGAGAAACTGTTGAGAAGATTGATGCTTGAAGCTGAGAAAAGAGGACAGAAAAATGGCAATTCTGAACCAATAACAATTTTAACAGAAGAAACAGAAGGGTCGTTCCTTAAATTCATTGTTGGAAAGAACAGGGAAACTCTTCAACAACATTTACCACAGTACCCTTCAAGTTCTTCTCAGGTATTGCCATTGGCTTCTTCCCCTACAACATTCAGACCACTAGACAAGAGAGACAGTGTTCATTAGATTCCTTTTTTTTTTTAAATTTATTCTTTTCATCTTCCAATTAATTTCTCAAGATGGCTACCTACTTGTGTATTTTAATTTAAAACATTTTCAAGAGAAAGAAAATCTTTTTCTTTTAATTGAAGAGGAATCTTTTCTTGGGGGAGGATATAGCCATGAACAATATTCTGCAACATTAATTTTTTAGGCAAAGGCATAATCTTAGCCTTTCATATTGATGTTTATTATGAGTCATGACCTATCTGTAACATTACCAAATTGTTAGGCAAATTCAAATTTTATAAATGCAAACTGACAAATCCTTACAGATTGATGTTTCGGGTGTTTTGTTAGTTAAAAGTGGGGGGACCTGTTTGTGGTGGGGCAATCTGGTTTTTGCCCATCCGCCATGTCCCCTTGAGCTCACATAAATTAGCTTTCATCCCAGTTCTCCTTGTCTGAATTAGGGCTAGAAATAGAATTCCATTCTTTTTTCTTTCCTTCACATTTCTTATCTTTCGTAGAGTTATTTGTTTTTTCCAGTTATGGTATAAAAGAACAGTGTGCTTTACATCAGCCAAGACAGAAATTACGAACATGGCATGATTAAAAGTATCTATGCTTTGTGTTAAGACATGTGATTACGCGTTAATCATAATCTCCAAATGGTGTACAGCTAATTCCTTTTATGCTTTTTTCTTTCTTTGCCCAATTCAAGCAGTTGAAAGTTACGCATTATGAATTAAGCTTTCCCCCTTTTTTTTTTCCCTAATTGTAGAAATTAAAATCGCCTTTTGTTGTCCTTTTTTGTCAATCAAAAGGTTGCAAACACGCATGATAAACCAAAGCTTTTCCACACCAATGTCAATGTTGTCAAAAGCATAAATTTATGATGATTCCATATCTCCTCCCATCACTTCTCCTCTGCGACGAATCATTCCCCACTCAAATTTCTTTGATAATAACTAAACATATGATCATTGGATTATATTTTTCTTTTGCTACAAATTAAATTCTCAGTATCTAATAGTCACATCGATTCCAATTCCCAATTAGTCTGTAATCAAGCTGATAGTCACATTGATGGCTTGTTTGGTGCATCGTTTGGCATGGATTAGATCGGTTAGTGGTCCGAATGGTCTACCAAACACTTTTTTCCAATGGGATCAGTTGGTCTCCATTAACACATGTTTTACAACCACCGAGAATATTCTCATTTGTACAGTAACAAATTTTATCCGTACAGTAACAAATCTAATACGTACAGTAACCAATTTTATTCTCACCGAACCAATCTCACCAGTGTACCAAACAGGACCTCACCGATTAGTCTAAAATGAAGCTGATAATCACATTGATCCCAGTCACATTGAGTTCGATTAGTCTAGAATGAAGCTGATAATCACATTGCTCCCGATTAGTTTAGAATCGAGCTGATAAGACAATGTTTGACTAAATTAAAGAAATTATTAGTATTACGTAGGAGATCGACTGTATTCTTGTACTGGGGTTAATCTGAAATGGGTTAGTGTGTAGATCTTTTTATTAAGGCCGTCTGCCAAACCGAAAGGAAGGAAGGAAAATATGTATGGTGGTAAAAGGAGCCATTTATATTTAATATTTGCATTAAGAGAGAGGGTTTAAATTCAACAAAAAGTGCCAAAGTTTGATAGGCAGGAGGAGTTGTGAGCTTTTACCTAAACAACAAGAAATGTCATTGTTATCACGCGATTCGGCCGAAAGCTTGCCCCCACCTTCACATCTCAATCTCGCTTAATTTCTTTAATTGAATACACAATACATAACTCAATATACAAACATTTTCATCATTTTTTGATTCAAAATTTTGAATCCTTAAAAACGATTTTTTAATACTAAAAAGTGAGACCCAAAAAAAAAATCTGCTCCAACGTATAGTAACTTTTGAAAATCGGATAAAAGAAAAAAAGTCAGGTACCGTTGTGCATGTAAGCAGGGAAATGGATTGGGAGTTAGGATAATAGGATTGAAAGGAATTCAAAATGTTAGGTCGAGATCAACGGATAAGTTTCATGTGAGAGCCCAGAGACCAGACATGTTATATATATACACAGTTTTAAAAGTGGTCCATAACTTTGGGGGGTCAATTTATTTGTTGGCTTCATTCCATTAAAACCCTGATAAATGACTTGAAGGTTGAAGACAGGTTTTTGGGGTGAAGTGTTTCTTTGTTCTTTTTTATATTTTAGTGTTGTTCTTCATGATTTATTGCGGGCGTACAATCCTGGATTTGAAATGTATGATCTGGATTTGCCCATTTCAGCAAAATCAGCACAACTTTCATTTCTTTCGGGTTTTATATCATCATCATCATCATCATCATCATCATCACTAAAATGTAGGACCAAGACCAACCCATTATAGAACTTGGGCTAGATTAAAAAATTTGCTAATTCCCCTTGTTTTATGCTCAATAATCAAAACAGGAATAATTTATTAACGTAGTGTTCTTGGCATTAAAAAAATTGGTGACCAATCTGCCTGTCGCACGTTAACAGCAGCAGTTTAGTTTAAGATTAGAGATAAATTAAAGAGTTGGCCAACAAGCTTGTAATTAGAAAGAATACAGAGTTGGTGGTATTTTTTACAGCAGGCTGAAATGAATATAAGCTAAGGCAATGTTTGGGTTTTATTTAATTCAAGCATGAAAAATAACTGCCTATATAAAGTAGACTCAGCATATAATAATTGAGATTGAATAATTAGGTATGCCCGTGATTTTCTCTGAAGGCCTATTTCGGCTGATTCTTCATCATTGTTTTTCTCTTTGGTTGGTTTAAAAGTTGTACGGCCAATCAGCAGTACTGTTTATATACTATACTTTCCTTTTCGTAAGGAGATTCCTCGTTCTTCAACTTTGCCTTGTGAGTGTGAGAGTACCTACAAGATAGATATATAGATATCCATTGTGCCAAAAAAAAAAAAAGATAGATAGATATCCAATATATCTCTTCAAGTCAAGGAATGCAACTCTTATTTATGAATATATTTTTTAGGTTTTCAGTTTTCTACTGTCCCTCAGATATAATTAGAAGATTTGGATTTGTCAACTTTTTCCATTAACCCCATATTTTCTTTTTTTTTTTCATCATCACATTTTTTGGGGACTTTTTATTCTATGTGAATTGAGTAACTATTTAATTACTTAGATAGAATTGAGCTTATCAAAAGTAGTTAAGATGTTGATTAATTCCTTGTTTTTGTAATTGCATATGCGTCACAAAGATTAGAAAAGGTTAATGTTAAACAACATTATTCGTGGGGTTTCTCATGTAATATAGATTGGCAAATTTGTTGTAATCCGGGTATCCAAACTATAATCTACCAAATTAATCATATAAGCGGAAGTAATTAAAATAATAAATCATCCACACAAGACAGAAGAATTTACGTGGTTCAGCACTGAACTTGACTACGTTCACGGAGGAGAAGAGAAATCCACTAGTTATAGAAAATTACATCAACACATAATTATCAATAACCCTCTCTCAATCTCTCAACCCAATCTAACAATCAATCCTAAACCAAACCCAAACAATCTTGAGCACTCTCGCTCGGTCTCTACAAACTAACAATCACATCAACAAACCAAACACCAAACCAAACAACCACACACACACATACCCATAAGGACCATCCTTTTGTCCTATGGGGTGTCTCCACTCAAATCTAACCCTTAGACTACATCTTTTCTCCAAGCATACAAAATCCTATAGAGAAACTCTCTATTTATACTAGCACAAACTTAGCCTCCAAGAATCTCTTTCTTACTAGGATTCTTGTTTACCAAGTCTTTTTGTCCACCAAGCAATAGGCCTAAAAAATCCCAATCCAAATCTAACTAGGATTTGAGTCAAAATCCTAACAATCTCCACCTTGACTCAAATTCCATCAAATCTTCAATCTTCAAGGACATGCATGGCTCCACCTACGATGAAAGTCTCCCAATCTTCAAGCAATCTTCTCTTGTGTGTCTTCATCTTCACTGCATCATCTTCAACTTTAATTCCGAATTCGATCTTGCTTTTCATCCAAATCTGAGCAATCTTCAAAACAATCATCAAGCAGTAAAATTTGGCAATCTCTGATACCAATCTCTTCAAAACAATCATCAAGCAGTAAAACCTGAGCTCTGATACCAATTGTTGTAACCCGGGTATCCCAAACTATAATCTACCAAATTAATCATATAAGCGGAAGCAACTAAAATAATAAATCATCCACACGAGACAGAAGAATTTACGTGGTTCGGCACTGAACTTGCCTACGTCCACGGAGGAGAAGAGAAATCCACTAGTTATAGAAAATTACATCAACACATAATTATCAATAACTCTCTCTCAATCTCTCAACCCAATCTAACAATCAATCCTAAACCAAACCCAAACAATCTTGAGCACTCTCGCTCGGTCTCTACAAACTAACAATCACATCAACAAACCAAACACCAAAACAAACAACCACACACACACATACCCATAAGGACCATCCTTTTGTCCTATGGGGTGTCTCCACTCAAATCTAACCCTTAGACTACATCTTTTCTCCAAGCATACAAAATCCTATAGAGAAACTCTCTATTTATACTAGCACAAACTTAGCCTCCAAGAATCCCTTTCCTACTAGGATTCTTGTTTACTAAGTCTTTTTATCCACCAAGCAATAGGCCTAAAATATCTCAATCCAAATCTAAATAGGATTTGAGTCAAAATCCTAACAAAATTATACAATAGAGTTTAGCAGACTAAACAAGCTGGTCCTTTAGGGTGACATGTGTCATTTATGTGTCAACTCTACATAAAGAATTAAAGATGATTGACAAGATTGAAGTAATATTAAAGCACGTATAGGACTACTATCTATATATATATATATATATAATATATATTTACACAAATAATTTCGGAAAAAAAGACGCTATATGTCAAGCAAAGGTTTTCACTAAAAAAGAAATCAAGCTCAAGCAAATCATTATCATAAATGGGGTTCAAGAGTAATTGACTAAAAAAAATCCCAAAGGAAAATGCCAATTGCCAAATGGTCACGTTCATGGCACTCAAATGCAAATAAGATGTTTTGTATCATCTTTTTGAGACCGGATATTATCATTCACTGCTTGTATGGTGGGGGGAAAATCCCAATAAAGAAAAAAAGAAAAGAAAGAAGATGTTTCATGTGAGAATGAATTATTTTTCATTAGCCAATTAGGCAATTACTCAATAAAAGGGAAAAAAAAAGGAAAAAAGAAAAAAGAAAAAAAGAAGATATATGTTGGTTATATATATATATATATGAGAGACGGCCCATTTCTGGCCCATATAGTCATTGTCTGAAGACCTGGGCTAAAGCCTACAAAGACTAATCTTGTCCAATATAGTAGCTCCGCCTCCGATTGAACCGGGATCCGACGCACCTGAGTTTCATGAACATCTTCGCAACAAACGCCGACTCCGACCGTTCCTCTCTGCAGTCTGCAACTGTTTCACTGTTTAAGGTCGCAGATACGGTAAGTCCCTCATTATATATTCCTTATTTTGATCCAAAGGTTGATAACATCGATAGAATTTTAGCTTACATTTTTTACAATTATGTCTATGCAATGTTCGAAGCAAAGTTCATTTCTATAACTTATTTTGATTCATTTCATTGTTGTTTTTCGTTTTCCGTTTTCCAAATGAATTAGAGAAGCGGATGGAAAATGGTGAGTTGGGCTTTTTGGTGCTTCTTCCACTTATTCAAATTTTCAGTTGATTGATTGATTCAATATTGTTTAGAGGTAATATTGGGGAACATAAGAAAAGGAAAGTAGTACGTTTCGACCCTTAGTTAAAACGAGATTATAGGATTGTGCAGCTGTTTTGAGGTGGCTAATCAGTTTTGAATTCAAACCATTATGGTAATGATGGGAAATCAGTTTTTAGTTCATCTTTAAGGAATTGGATATATCAGAAATCTTATGTCTGCTTTTACAACTTTACCATAAACCAGTTTCATGTGATCCAGAGTTGAAATAAAAGGAACTGGATGTGAAAATTGTATTGCTTTTGTTCTGTTCATGTTAGGTTAAATCATAAAGAATGGGCAAAAAACCTGGTGCGCTTTATATAAACCCAAAGAAATTTGGTGCCCTCACAAAACCTTGCATGCAAGAAATGACGGCATTTCTCAATTGCTTGTCTCTTAACAAGTTCAGTGACGAAAAATGCGTTCGGCAGAAGAAACTTTTGAGTACCTGTATGGATGCTCAGGTATGTGTAATTTCTGGTCTTAGTTGCATCAGTGATGGCACAAATTTCCTCGATTACTAGCTATCAATTGCCTATTTCTGACCCTCGACTGTGAAATTCTTGGCTTCCTATGTTGAATATAGTTTCTATGCTATCTACATAAGCTGCTATTAACTCTCTTGCAGACTAACAGCAAGAGGAAGGCCTGGGGCAGCATCAATTATCACCTGCAGAGGCTTAACAGGGGAAGGAAGTAGTGCAACTGTGTAAGCTTTTTGTAAAGAAGAATGTTAAGTTTATGTATCATTCTTCAACTTCATCAATTCCAGCCAGTGTTTAGCAGAGGAATTATACCAGTTGTTTGCTTAAGCTTACATTGGGTGTTTTGAGGTCGCTAATGGAAATTTTGGAAAATGGATTTTGGATAAATGTTATGTAGCTCAAATTGAGTGAATTCTGAACATTTGAGGAGCATTAATAATATCTATATATCACAAAGACTTCTCTACGAGTCTACATGATGGGTACAAGTACAAAATCATGTCTTATTTTTGATTTGTGGCAAAAACCCTTGGCATATTGCTTTGCATTTGTGTGAATTATTGTGGCATGATCATGTTGAACTACAGTATCAAGTTCCTTTCTGTTTTTCCATTTTGCTAAACTACACTATCCGTATAGAAAGGCTCACAAATTTATTTTACTCTGTTTTTTTCCTTCTTGGTCTCTGCCTTTGGACGCTTTCTAATACTTGAATTGCGTTCAGATTAATAAGTAAAAAGTCTTATTAATTTACTCCATACATTCTGATGTGAATCATCTTTGCTTACATAGCTAAACGCTCTTAAATAGCACAGAACATTTGATATAACTAAGGAAACAACTGGCTGAGACTGTCTGAACAACAAAAACAAAATAATCCTCAAATAAACTCAAGGGAAAAAGAAGCAAAAACCTTCCGTTAGCAAGAAAATACCCAGAAAACAAAAATCAAATTGGGGTTCTAATTTTACTCCTCAAGATTTCATAAAATCCAGCTATAGATGAACTAAAAACTAAAATGACCAGTTTATATTCCATTCTTAGTCAACCTCCTCAATCTTGGGGCCAGCTCCACTTCCGCCAGCCGGAGGTACATCGTCATCGGCCATTCCACCACCGCCGGCTTCACCACCAGCACCTTGGTACATTTTGGCAATGATGGGGTTGCAAATACTTTCAAGCTCCTTCATCTTATCTTCAAACTCATCAGATTCAGCTAACTGGTTGCTGTCAAGCCAATTAATGGCCTCTTCAACTGAATCCTCAATTTTCTTCTTATCAGCTGGATTAAGCTTTGAACCAATCTTCTCATCCTTGATAGTGTTCCTCATGTTATAAGCATAATTCTCCAATGAATTCTTAGCCTCAACTTTCTTCTTGTGCTCTTCATCCTCTGATTTATACTTCTCTGCTTCTTGAACCATCTTCTCAATCTCTTCCTTAGACAGCCGCCCTTTATCATTCGTGATTGTAATCTTGTTCTTTTGCCCTGTCGTTTTATCCTCCGCAGAGACATTCAAAATCCCATTGGCATCGATGTCGAAACAAACCGTGATTTGCGGCACACCTCTAGGAGCCGGTGGAATACCGGAGAGCTCAAACTTACCGAGCAAGTTATTATCCCTTGTTCTCGTTCTCTCACCTTCGTAAACTTGAATTAACACACCAGGTTGGTTATCGGAGTAAGTAGAGAAAACTTGTTCCTTCTTGGTCGGAATCGTGGTGTTCCTCGGAATAAGAACAGTCATGACTCCGCCGGCGGTTTCAAGCCCAAGAGACAATGGGGTGACATCCAAAAGAAGCAAATCTTGAACCTTTTCATTCCCTTCACCACTCAAAATGGCGGCTTGAACGGCGGCTCCATAAGCAACAGCTTCATCAGGGTTAATGCTCTTACAGAGCTCTTTTCCATTAAAAAAATCCTGTAACAATTGTTGTACTTTAGGGATCCTGGTCGATCCACCGACCAGAACGACGTCGTGGATTGTACTTTTATCCATTTTAGCATCCCTCAAGCATTTCTCCACGGGTTCCATACACTTTCTGAAAAGATCCATGTTGAGTTCTTCGAATCTTGCTCGTGTAATCGTTGAGTAGAAATCAATCCCTTCGTATAAAGAATCAATCTCGATGGTTGTTTGAGCGGTGGAAGATAGAGTCCTTTTCGCTCTTTCACAAGAAGTTCTCAATCTCCTCAACGCCCTAGGGTTTCCACTTATGTCTTTCTTGTTCTTCCTTTTAAATTCCTGCACAAAATGGTTCACCATTCTGTTATCAAAATCTTCCCCTCCCAAATGTGTATCTCCCGCCGTGGCTTTCACTTCGAAAATTCCCTCTTCGATTGTAAGAAGAGAAACATCGAATGTCCCACCGCCGAGGTCGAAAATAAGCACGTTTTTCTCGCCGACGCTGGTGGCTTTCTTGTCGAGGCCGTAAGCAATGGCGGCGGCGGTTGGTTCGTTGATGATTCGCATGACATTGAGTCCTGCGATGACACCGGCGTCTTTCGTGGCTTGGCGCTGCGAGTCGTTGAAGTAAGCCGGGACGGTAACGACGCCGTTTTTCACGGTGGAACCCAAAAATGCCTCCGCCGTCTCTTTCATCTTCATGAGGACCATGGAGGAGATTTCCTCCGCCGCGAATTGCTTCTCTTCACCTTTGTAAAAAACAGAGATCATCGGCTTTTCGGATGGTCCAGGGGTAACCTTAAAAGGCCATAATTTGATGTCGCTTTGAACAGAAGGGTCGCTAAACCTCCTTCCAATCAACCGTTTTGCATCTGATCATAAAAGTTAATCATGTTAGAATATAATCCTTCGACGGCAACAATGTTAAAATGGAAACAGGGGTTATAAGAAAAACATGTCCGAAAAACTCACCAAAGACAGTATTGGTAGGGTTCATGGCGACCTGGTTCTTGGCAGCATCGCCAATCAAACGCTCGTTGTCAGTGAAACCAACGTAAGACGGTGTCGTTCGGTTCCCCTGATCATTAGCAATGATTTCCACACGATCATGTTGCCAGACTCCTACGCACGAGTATGTCGTCCCTAGATCGATCCCGATTGCTGGGCCCTCTCCTTTTCCAGCCATTCTTTCCAAAACTAAAAATTACTGAAACAGTGAGTACTCTTGTAGTAATTAAAAAACTGAAAACGATGAGAGTTTCTTGGAAAATGATGAATTAATATTTGAGAGGGAACATTGATTAGGTCTCTTTTATGTCGAGTAAACGGTTTGGAGATCCTGACGTGACGGCCGTGTTTGGTGGAGATTGGGGTTTTCCTATACAAACTGTTCAAGTCTCGTTTCCGTTTTGCATGGCTCTGGCAATTTGCTAGGGATTGCTTTCTACTCAATAGCTTGACATACGGACGGAATTTTTTATGGTCAAATTAGTATAGAAACTTGCTTTTGGTTATGATCTGATTGGGCTTGGGCCTAATTCATTAGAAAATTTTTGGGTTTTATAGTACACAAAGCCTTATAGTTCCTACCCATTTCAAGGAAAATGATAGTTTTGCAAATTGGGTAAGCTACTAGAGTAGAGTCCACCTTAATTAGTTTATGTTTTTTTTTTTCACTGTATTAACACTCGGTATCTAGTAATCATATGAGGTGAGGTTTGTACTAGCTCGAAGTCAAAAAAATGTTGGACCTTAAATAGGCAAGTTATCCCAACACCTATTTTCTTCATTTACAATACTTGAACATTATATCTTGTTTAAGAGATATCGAAATCTGATTTAAAAAAGAATGGGTATGGTAATCATTTCACCTAACCTAACAGATATATATGTTGGTTAATTATTAATTAGTTTATGTTTTTAGTTGAAATTTTTATTTTTAAGAATTATTTTATATGTCTAAGAAAGTCAAATAATGTTAAGAAATTAATTAGTTCTTTTTTTTTGGTAAATAAAAATTGTGGACAAATAATAGCGACTAGAAATTCAAAAAAAAAGAAAAAAAGAAAGAAAGAAAAGAGATTATTCTTCATATGCAAAAAAAGTAAGGGGAAACAAAGTACTAGCTAGTAGCCTCATCATCTATACAATACACTATTGTAATTGATAACATTAATGTTAAAAGCAGAAAGCAGCAAAAAGCTGAGACTTCTATTTTTTTTTTTTTCTGTTGGATGTGGGGAAAAGCAATCCTTTAACCCGCTTTTCGTTTTTCGCCAAACAGAATATTAATTTATGGAGTTTAAATTCCATACTCAACAATTTCAGCGGAAAAACAAAAAAAGATCACCAACAAAGCTTTGGGCTTTATGGGCTATATAGAGTTTTGGGCTAAATTAAACTTTTTAAGTTTTTAACAAAAAATTGTTTGAACCAATCGTTATAGCTGAAAGGAAAGGGCACCAAATTAAAGAGATCATTAAGCTTTTGGACTCAAATATATATAGACATGAATAAGTGAAGTAGGCAACTGTCTTTTTCTGCATTCATGATATATATTGGTCTATAACCTTATTAACAGACAAGGAAAGAAAACAAAGGATCAAAGTGTCGCCGGTCAATTTTATACTGATCATATAAGGATCTTGTTCTTTGACCAGGCTTTAACAATATGTCCAAACTCCAAAACCCCTGGAAATTAGTAACAAACAGAAACGTAAAGGCATGCCTCAGCTGAATCGATGTTAATTTCAGAGAATTCAGTTGAGACAGATGGAACGACATATATGGAAGCTGTGTAGCTTAGCCTTGTCTTTCGATAGTTATGGTTTTTGGCCCTCTTATAAACTTCTGCTTATTGGTGTCAGATTTGCATGTGCAATTATGAAGTAAATTAAAGTTGTTTTGGAAGCTGTTTTCGTGTCGAAATCCAGAAATTGAAAACGCGCAGCCACATGCATGTGTATTTAGAGTACAGCCAGAGAGACAAGAGAGTGGGAAACCATATGTCTTCTCATCTAGTTGACCTGACTTGACCTGTGCTGACCCCTCCTCTTGTTTTTGTACCATTTTTTCCATCAATTCTAACATATATATACATATATATATCCACACATTTTAAGAAAAAAAGTAAATATTTGTGGGATCATTTCTTGCATCACATGGGGACACATACATAAACCCACCACTTTGGCCCGGTTAACTATATTAATTATAACCTACTTTTTCTCTTCTTGACAAAACCCTAGTTACGTTACTTTGCAAAGTGACATCAATATATGTATATAACAATTAACAAATCAAATTCTTGAAAGTTTGGGGTACCCAAAATTTGACTTAACCTCCTATTAAAAGTAAAATGAAAAGAATATTATCGTTGATGCATGAGTTATAGATATATATATATATATATGATTAACTTAACTGTTATGATCAAAGCAGAAGGGAAAGTTTTGATTTAATATTCATGAGATATATATATATATATATATGTATAGTGTTTATTTATATATATGTGTAGACGCGGAATTGCACCTTTTTTTTTTTTTGCCCTTTAGGATAAATTAGGGCAAGGAAGAAGGCAGTGGGGGGACAGGAGAATGTGTTAAGGCTGCAAAATTGGGCCAATGCCATGCATGAAAATAAGCGAAAGGCCGTACTCTGTCCAATTTTTCATAGGGAATTAGATTCCACAGCCACCAACCCGCATTCTTATAAAGCTCCCTTAATTTCCTTTCCTTAATATATTTCATTATGTTACTATATATATGTTAAATTAATTACTAAAAAATAAATTAAACTGATCATCCACGTTTGAGAGATTTTATTTAAAATTCTGCAGCCACAATATATTTATATAATATGCATGCAAAGCAAGGGAGGAGTTAAAGCCTAAATGCCCTAAGGAAAAAAAAATGAAAAAGAAAAGAAATGAACCATGCCAAAATAAGAATAAATACAAAATCCATGCACGTGGGAGATAAATATATATATAACAGAGATCAGCAATGAGAATCCTTTACAAACTTTTCATATTTGAGATTTGAGAAAATGTATATATCATCATATTAATCAGTCTTAATTTCTTGTTTGGATGCATATATAGGGGCCGGGGCATGAATGATTATGTGGTTAGGGGAAATAGCACCGCTAATTGACATTATAATTCTCAATAATTTTACATTACTTTCTAATTCAATTATTAATGAATTTTAGTGCCTGGTTAATATTAATACAGATAATTGGAGGATTATAAGAGAGGGACGGTGGTGTTTTTCTTATTTTCCACCGTCCAAATATTCAGTCGTATATATTCCGTAGATTTTGATTAGAAAAGTGTAATACGCAATGGGACCTCTATGTAGCCAACGTGGATTTTGGAATCCCCGACCATTAGCATCTCATGAGAAAATTAAAAAGATAAAAAAAGCTTGATGTTGATTTCCCCCTTTGTCGCCACATTATTATTTAATAATAAAATTTTATTTCTTTTTTTTTAGGATAATAAAATTTCTATTTAAAGCTTCAAAGGCTGCATTGTTCTTCACTTGGAATGTACATTATCCAAGAATGATTTAGATAGCCCTTCCAAATTTTAAATATCAATATATATATATATATATATATATATAATGAAGAATATACATATACTAGATAATTATTATGAATATATATATATATATATATATATAAAGGGGAAATGATTTATATTATTATAGAATTCATGATTTTTCCTCTTAAATTGAGAATTCGAGGTGGGGTCATGCATGGCTTGCCGTATCAAAATTTTGAGAAATAGAAAGGAAGCTATCACTATTCACTAATTACTAATTAGTATTATGATGGATCGTATTCATAGTTATAATTTAATGGGATTTTTTTTTTTCCTTTTCTTTTTTCAGTTGGATATATATAGTTACGTACTGCGTTGAGACTGTTTTCTGTCTCTCTCTATTATCCCCGCCCCAAAGGAAGAGGAAAAAGCAAAGACTTTTCTTTTGTTAAATAAATACTACTCCTTTCTGAATTTTTTTTAAAGGCATAGCAATTTTATTTGAAATAACAGACGGTCAAATTAGAGCCACAACTGGCTCTATCAAACTAGAATACAAACAGATCGCAAGACACAAAATATATAAACAGAATACAAACACCTAATCAAAAGTAGCAATCATAGGCACCGCTCTCTCAATGTCTGACTTCGCAAGTTCATCTATTTCACCGTTTGCTTCCCTGAAAACATGAATGATTCTAAACTCAATAAGATTTTGCAGCAACAGAGATATATGCGACACCCATCTTCTAAGCCTCCATGGAACTTCACCAGGCTGAGCAACCCAAGATACAGCATTTTGAGAACCGCTTTCAATGATCAAGCTACAAGAGGAAACCCATCTAGAGGCAACAAACATGATTAAAACTTCTCTAATCGCACGAATTTCTGCATCATTAGACTCTGTCACACCAATGAATTTCTGTCATTCTCCGTTCCGAATAGAATGGCCACTTTTGATTTTTATTTTTGTCAAACGATCTCATTTTTTATCATTAATTATGAAAAAATTATATACAATTAAAATTTTAAAAAATATGTTTTGAAAAATTTAAGTTTTAAATTTTTCAAAGTTTATTTTTTAAAAATTTTAAAAATTATATTTTTGTAATAATTAGTGGTCAATAACGGCTTTGTTTGACCTAAAAAAATCTAATATGACAATTCAATTCGGAACGGACGGAGTAGTAGTAAGGCTAGAATTAACCTATACTTTTCCCTAATCATCATTTATATATCTCATGCCTTTACCGAACTTTGATTAGCCATGGCAGTTAATTTATATATGTATAGTTAAAAATATAATATATATTTGAATTACGTACCCCCTCACATTTAAGCTTTTAATTTATGTTTTAACTTTTAAGCATAAAGTTACGACAATTTTTCGATTTATAGAGGCTTAGAAAAATTGCTATATATAAATTAAATTGCTTTTACATGGTTAGGACCATGATTAGGAAAAATTCTTCAATTTATAAGGCTTAAAGTTTAAAAAAATGCTACTTATAAAGTAAATTCCCTTCCATTAATTAATTAGCTTTAGCTTTTACTAGCTTTTGCAATAAGTAAATTAATCAAGCATCCAAAAATACATTGCCATTTGAGTATGCCAATTGCGCGTTCATATATATATCGCTTGGGAGGAATGTTGTTCATAAAAAGTATCCAAAACATTTAATCTAAGGTATTAGTTGCCAAAAAGGGGGAAAATCATATTTTTTTGAGATAGGGCCGGGAAAAGCGTATTTAAACTTTAAAGACGTATAGTACTAATTAAACATATTTTCCAAACTGGCAATCATATCTCTTCCATAAATAGGATTTAGTTAGAATCTACTTGGTATATATGAGTTGCAAAAGTAAAGAACGACGACTAATTTAAAAATAATAGCATAATATGTATCTCCAAATTAATTTGTTCTTATATACTATATATAGCTAATTACATAGAGGCTCAAAATGGATTGACTTGACTCGAATAAAGTTAACTTTTAAATATAAAAAAAAAACATTATATATATAATTCAAATAAATCCTTGGTAATTCATTGAATACAGAACAAAAGTTTTCGTATTGTGTTTGGAAGACTAGATTCCTTATGGAAGAAGATATATATATGAGCATGGCTAATGTGGCTGATGGCTTGGTATGTTTCTCAATTCCGTCTTTTTCCTGCCTCTTACCAAACAAAGTAATATTTTCCACAAATTTTCTCCACGTACTCTCTTTCTTTTGCTGTCTCAATCCAAATAAAAAGGGGACTCGACAGAGAAATTAGAGTATTGCTATAGGAATAAGAAGGAGATAAATTATATTTTTTTTGAAGACCATAAAGAGTTTTCTAATTTATGAAGCTTGGAGAAAAGTTATGATATAGATTGGATAAATTCATCTTCGCTTCTTCTTAAATATTTCTTTTTCAACTGACAACGAAGTTTAAATTTATTTTCTATTTATTGTAAAGGCATGCATGCATGCATGCATATGTGTGTGCTTAATTGACTGGAAATAAAGATCTTCTAGCACTAGCTATATATAATTTGAGAACATGATGTGATCATGAACATCAAAATAAAAGTATACTAGAATTTTTTGGCTGCGTTGCGCGTGCAGCTGTTTTATCTTATAAATTCTTTTAAAAAAATTCAGTTAAGAAATGAAATTTTGTTGTGAAATGATAACAAAATAAAGCAAATAAATTTAATTTCAAGAGAATAGAAAATATGAAGAATGGGAGAAATTGAAGTATGGAAAAGACAAGAGAATAGAGAGACAATAGAATATGAATGAGAAAAAAATATGAAGAAGGGGAGAAATTGTTCTCATTCATCTTATTCCATAACAAAGTAAGTGGTTTATTTATAAGCATATAGATACATCACCATAAATATAAGGGGATGAACTTAGTACATAGGTATATGTGTATGAATGAACCAAGTCATCAATATTCATGCTTTAATTAGATTCATGGACATCCACAACATACATGTATATTCATAACAAATTTATAATTAATTTATAATTATTTGATAATTTATTTTATATAGGAAAGGGGATGAATGTCTTTTAATTTTTCCAAACTAAAATGAATACAAATATAATAAACAAAAATTAGAAAATTAATTATTGACACTTGTCAAAGAAACCAAATGCCAAGTGGCACTCAATGAAGGTCTTGTACATAAAATTAATAGTAGGTTTAATATAATTTCTTTCTTAAAAAAAGTAATTAATTAACAAAGGCAAAACTAGCCCCGCCCACACATGAAAAATTAAATAAAATAGAAGTTTAATTTGAAGATTAAATTGTTGTAATATATGTATGCCTATATATAGGCTATATATATAAATATTCGACCTGATCGCAGTAGCTAGCCCTAGCTGCCTGAGGGGAGGTCTGGGAGGAATAATTAATTAACAGGTCATGTATTATATATATATATATATATATATATATATACACACACACACAAGACACAGGGTACTCACTACGTAAGTGGTTTATGACAGTTTTTTTTAATAGGTAATTTCTTTAAAATGATATAAATAAATTTAAATATTATATTTATTTTGAATTTTTAAAAAACTGAGTTTGTCTCCGAGTCAACTCGTGAGACAAACTCAGGTTTTGACATTATAATTAGTATAGATATATACTAATATGGTTAGATATATAATTAGTATAGATATATATATCTTGATACTTATATGGTTACATTAAACATTAAACATATAATTATACAAAAAAAAAGGATCTATATATAATTAATTAAATATTATTATGATTGAAAAGATGATCATGTTTTCAAGGAAAAGGGGAAGTTCATGGGAGCTCAAGAATATATAAATTATACGAACTGTAATTAAAAAGTAGGGTTATTATTTAATTATTTGCACAATTTATATGTGGCACTTGAGTATTACTATAAGAATATTTAGGTTCAAATATCTCTTTGTTTTTCAATTAAAAAAGAAACCATGTAGAACATATATATATATACACTGCATTTATGGAGATATATTGTGATTTAAAAAGCATGTTATCACTTATCAATGAAAAAAAAATTAAGGCGATGAAAATCTTTTTTATTTTCCAATAGGGTTCAATTCCAAATTAATTTAATTATGTGACTATATTTTTTGAGTGAGTACATATGAAATCTCATTACAATTAGAATAAATCTCTATATGCCCAAATTTCTAAATGAGAAATCGACTCAAACTAAAAAAACTACCATAAATATTCCATCTACTTACGAAATACATAAATAAACAAATTACAAACTAAACTCACATTCCGTGAGACTTGAACCCAGGATCTCCCAATTCAGGCACAATACATCTACCAATTGAGCTAACAACTCGGTGTAATTATGTGACTATATAAAGAAAAAGGGAAAACAACGTCATATATATGAGTGAGGCTGTACATATACATATATATATATATATATATATATTAATTAATAAAGCTAATGGCTCCCCTTTGATTAGGAAATTGATTAATAGTAAGGCGATCCCACCATAATGGCAAAAAGGTGATAATTTCATGCGATTGATGTTTTTTTAATATATATCAGTGATAGAATATTTCTCTCTCATGGCCATGCATGAACTCTCTTTTTGAGCACTAAAACTGAAAGAAAAGAAAAGAAAGCTTATAGGCGAAGAAAGACTTCGTCCACTCAAAACCCTAAAAATAAATAAAAACAAAAAGGAGAGATATAAGAAGAGAATGAAAGAATAATAATAATAATTATTAAGAACAAAACACTAAACAAAAATAAAGCAAAGCCCAAAGGCAAAGCCCCCCCTCTCTTTCCCTCTATCTTTCCTTCTCCCTCTTCCCCTTTAATTCTCTTTTCTCTTTGCTGCTGCTTTCTTGGCTTCTGGTATTCCCTTATTGTGATTCTCCCACCTTATTTTTCCTAAAGAACCCATCAACCTTTATAAAAGAAAAAATGAGATCAAACCATGGTTTTTTCCATCTGTTCCAGTCTATTTAGATCCTCCCAACTGGCAGCAGGTAAGTTTTTTTTTTTTTTCCTTCATCATCAATTTCCATCCAC
>AWWV01012376.1:0-22542 GCA_001974805.1 Corchorus capsularis | reverse complement strand
TCTTTCTTTTGATCACTCTCTCTTTAATTTCTCTGTGTGGTTAACTTCAAATGTGATCCCAGAAAACGAAAGATCGGATTTGATAAAAAAGGATTAAAGGTGCATAATCCTTCCAACTAATAATTAGACACAGTAGAAGATTATTTAAAAAAAAAAACTGTATTTGAAAAAGAAAGAAAAGGAAAGGAAATATTGCTTTTTGCAAGGACCAAGAAGAGACTACCTACATACGAATAAAGCAAATGATCTCTCTCCCTTCATATATATGATACTCAGTTGGGCGCCATAGATATTATATAGTAGAAGCTAGAAAGTGAAAAAACAGTTAGTAAAACTTTGGGTGATGAAGAAAAATAATAATTCGTGGAACCATTTGGGTGGGAGGTGGAAAGGGGATATGATGAATATATTGAACAGATAGAAACTGGGAAAGTGAAAAAAGAAGGGAGAGAGAAGTTTTTGGTGGGGATTTGTGGTACGTACGAAGAACAGCAATGAAAAGAGGTTTGTGTGTTTGTGGGCACAGAATTCCAAGGTTAAAATATATACGAGTATTGTAATGTCGTGAGTATCTGTTTTATGTTTTCCTTCATGTTCTTTTATGACCAAACTTGGGTAGACGTGAAATTTTTCTCTTCAGCCTTGGATCCAGCTTTTGCTTTTCCGACTTTCTTTTTCTACTCAATTCATATACTGAAGAGCCTTCGGGCCAACGTGAATGTTTAGGGTTTAAGGGAGCGAGCGTGAAGTAATCATAATTCTTAATGCGACTAGTTTTTTAATTAGGGTACTCTAAATCTCTTCAGGAATTTCATTGATTGATTTTATAATATAAGATCACATATATAAGGAAAGAAACTATCTTATATAACACTCATATATCAACCCTAAACTAAAATAAACTTGGGATTTTTTTTTTTGAAAAAATAGTAAGTATAGTTACATTAATCTTATAATTCATATATGAGAGTTGATTACTTAAACTATACTAGTTTTCACTTCCACGTGCGTTACACGTTACCCATTGTGAGTATATAAGTATACTCAATATAAAATTTCATCTATATTAGAATTTCATCCATATTAATGTATAGTAATCAAATTAAATTTTATTAATCCAATTCCAAAATTATATTAATTGGATATATTAATTCTTCAACAAAATAATCCGACTTTACATTATAAATTTTAAAGCTGGGATATTCGGAAAAAAGAAAACAAAAAGATTGATTTAAGGATATTTAATTAATTATATTAATTCTTGAACAAAATAATCCGACTTTACATTATAAATTATAAGGCTGAGATATTCGGAAAAAAAACAAAAAAAAAATTGATAAGGATATTGTTAATTAATTTTTACATTATATAACCCGACGGTTGAACCGTTTGACCCGTCAATCGTACATAAAGAATTAGTGTGATTATTTTCAAACTAAAAACCTTATAATAATAAATCTTAAGTTTCATTACTTACCCTATATTTTTTTAATTTAAGATTAATCTTTGTGAAATTATCGTTAAATATTGTTCATAAAAACATAAAATAAATAAATAAAGGGTACGCATTAGATAAATACTAATAAATGACTTTGCAAAAAAAAAAAAAAGTCATTGCACTTGAATTATTGGCTCAATGGTAAGTGCATACTTTTTAAAACCTAATGGTTTTTTGTTCAAACCCTATTGTATGTAAACTGCATTTGGATTTTGTGCCCCTTTTATACATGAAAATAGTGGTTTGTCTTTATGAATTCTCATAACGGTGAATAGACCCACAGGAGAGGAAGTATTGCCATTTTCGTTTTTTCTCTTCGTTCAATCCATTTAATTATCTAGTATTGAGAATTGGAGAGTTGAGAAGTTTGCAAAAAAAAATGGAAGTTTGCAAGAGAGAAATTAAAGTGCAGAGCCATATTCTTATCAATTGCCAACCCCAACGCAAAGAAAATAAATACCAAAATATAAGTAATTTGTTTAATGAAAAACTATATATTTTGTAGATTTAATTAAATGCAAATTAACAAAATTAAAAACTAATTGTATAATGGCAATTTTTAGAAATATGTTAGATAAGTAAGGATATAATAGGTATTTTAAAAATTAAATAAGTGTACAATAGGCATTTTAAAAGTTTCTCAAAACTCATACTTTTATATATAGTATAGATTAGAGTTTTCCTCTTGTGCATCCTTAGTTACCCATTAAAATAAATCTAGATTTGTTTTGTTTGATTCTTCTCTTTTTCTTGATTAGAAACTTACAAAATTAAACAGGGTTCTTCAAAAAAAAAAAAAAACCTTACAAATCATGGGCTTAATTATATGATTATATCATACATGAGCTTGAAGCAGCCAAACAAGGGTGGTCCATGTCCAACTTTGGTAGGGTGGTCCACTCAAGTTGCTCAGGATGGATCCCATGTGTCAAAAGCGACACCCTCTCCCAAAGACCGACTGCGAGGCCTAATTAGTAGATTTCCACGCAGGATTCTGCAGGCAAGGCCAGCCCTACGGCTTAATAAGTAAATAGGTCTCTAAACTTACATTGAATCATCAAAAAGATCTTTTACTTAATAGTGTGAGGGATTTCAGGTTGATGCGGTTTGGTTTATGTTGTTGTTGTTTCTAATTGGTTTGCTGCTGTTATGGTTCTTTTTCTGTTATATTTTGTGCTGATATGGAACTACCTCGGTATGGTTTCATTTCCTTTCCCCCTTTTTCCTTATTAATAAATTATCCTAATTTGCCTTTCAAAAAAATCATCAAATAAGTCCCTAAACTTTTATTTCGGGTAAATAAACCCCTGAATTCTTAAAAAAAAAACCAAATAAGCCCTATTCCCAAGGCTAAATGCTCAAATAATGAGTAAAAGTTTTAAGATTTTCTCAAACAAGGATCAAAATACACAATTCCAACAAATTAGAACACATACTTGGCAAATTTTTACAAATTAGAGAATCCTTAAATGAAAACCAATGCTTCCCATGCATACACGTTAAATTTGATAAAAAATGATATTATCATGTTAATTAAAAATCAAACCATATTAATCAAAATAAATTCATTAACTTAATATGATATAAAATTATCGTGTGCTTTTCAATTTATATATATCTCACATACTAGTATTAACTTATATTGTATCCAATTTGTAACAAAATATATATTAAGTATGTTTTCTAATTTGTTGAAATTGATCCTTATTTGCGAAGATCTTGAAACGTTTAGTCCTTATTTGAGCATTTAGGCTTGGCAACAGGGCTTATTTGGCCTTTTTTAAGAGTCCAGGGGCTTATTTAGCCGAAATAAAAGTTCAGGGGCTTATTTGACGATTCGGTGTAAGTTCAAGGGTCTTTTTGCTCATTAAGCTGCCAATACACTGCCCAACTTCCCAATCCCCCAAATTCTTGTTTCAAGTGATTAATCATTGCAATATGCATGCATATATATATATAATTATCAGCATTAACATGGAAATAATTTAATTAAATCCTGCGATTAGTGTAATTTTACTAATTAAGCATTATTAAGTTTCCATGGTGAGTACACTAAAATATAGCACACCAAGTTAGTAGTAGATAAAATATTTCTTTTATACATTTTCTACTATATATAATTTCTGAACTCGAAAGCGACGAGAGGCCGGCATCACTGTGAACTAATTAATACAACATGAATAGAAACTATGGTAAGGATACTGTGGATGATGTTATAGATGAGGACAGAATCTTGATTGCACATCACGTTTTTATCCATTCCTTATGGGGCATTCGACATCATCTCATCCTTGTCCAAGGATCAGTGCTAATGACCAATGTTGGATTGAGTGGAAAAGGTCAGTGCCCACTAAGTAACGCTTTGGATTATCAGGTGATTCAGGTCTTGTGAATGGAGAATATAGACGATCCCATTCGAGATCTGATGGAGAATATAGACGATTGGAAAAACTTTCCCATTCGAGATCTGACGGGGCTCGACTTCAGATAGTTGAGACTAGTGTGACTATCACGTACTGGAGAGTTTGCACCCAAAAAAAAATTCAGTGTTATATGAAAAAAAAATTAACAATATATGCAAACTTCAAATGAAAACACGAAAACCTTCAAATTTACAATCTAAAGCGTCTCCCTTTTAACAGTCTTCAAAGATAAAATAACACCATGAATGTTCTGAATGAATTCCGGGGGACAAAAAAAAATAGAAAAAGGAGGATACCTGCTTGGAGCAAATGATTAGCAGTGTTGAAAATTAGCAAACATATAGAAACAGAGTGTAAGTGCAAGGGCAAGGTCAACAAGTTTGAAATTGAACAAGTAGATGCCCCATTTTTTGCTTACATTTGATCAACTAGTAAATTGGGAAAACAAAGTTTGATTTTTGAATACAAGAAACATCTCTCCACTAAAAACTGAGGATGATTACAGTCGTACATATATATGTTACAATTCACATAACATGTCAAGTACAACTCAGCCCTTTTCTTTCCCTTCTCTTTTTTCGTCTTTCTTTCTTTCTATCTTTTTTCAGCTCTTTGATGATTCTGTGAATAATAATATATTCTTCACACAAACAAAAGAATAACTTACAGGTTGGAACAGGTGATCTTCTGCCTCCTCTTTCTTGAAGCAAGACCGCCTCCATCAATACGAAAATGAAACATGGTAACTGAAACGAACAAAAATTATGCCAAAATAAAACCTCAGCTATCAACAGTATTTGCCACAGAGGGTGGCCGTGGCTGCTGAGTTTGAGTTTGAGTTTGAGATTGAGACTGCTGTGCTTGGGCCTCAGCTTGCACCTGTGCTAACTTTTGCTGCTCAACAAATCTGCTCATGCGCTCAAGCAATTGAGCAGCCTTCCGCTTGCCCCTATCTGTACCATTTTGTGCCAAGTCGACTAAAGGACCCATCACACCTAGTTCTTGGGCCTCGGCTAAATGTTGTTGGTCTCCTGAACAAAGGTGCACCAAAACTGCAGCTGCATTCTCTCTGTTTCTTGGGGATCCATTACCGATAACATCTACCAAAACTGGCACGGCATCTGCTGCTCCAATGGCTGCCTTCCCTTCAGGATGGCTTGCAAGTATTGCTAGTATGGCCAGTGCCTCATCAACCATTCCACCTCCTGGTTCTGTCAACAAACGCATTAATGTTGGTACTACCCCAGCTCTCACAGCTTTTCCTTTGTTTCCTTGGTAAATGCACAAGTTGAAGAGTGCTGTTGCTGCATCCTTTTTGCCCCTTTGGGTGCCTTCACTCAAAAGTGTCACTAGTGGGGGAATTGCTCCTGAGCCACCGATTGTCACCTTATTTTCATCCACTACTGAAAGGCTGAAGAGGGTGGCTGCTGCATTTTCTCTCGCTTCCATGCTCCCCTTTTTAAGCACCTGGACTATGCCAGGGACTGCTCCAGAGGATATGATACTCCCTTTGTTATCTTCACAAATGGAAAGGTTAAGAAGTGCTGTTACAGCGTGTTCTTGGGTCCTTGAGTCAGGTGTTGAAAGGAGACTCACAAGGAGAGGTATGGCCCCAGCTTCAGCAATGGCAACACGGTTATCTGCGTTGCGTTTAGCAAGAAGTCGGATTTCACCTGCAGCCATTCTTTGGTCTTCAGGATTGCTGGATGTGAGCTTACGAAGGAGAATTTCAATCTTGGTACGTTCAGCGGGTGAACAGGCGGATGTGGTTTTACTGGGTCGAGAACTACTGGGTCTTTTGGGTGGTTCAATGCCATTTGCCTCACACCATTGAGCTATTAAACTACGCAAAACATAATTAGGCGTAAGGGCAGGGCTAGTGAGGGTCTGCTGTGTCTTTGGACATGTTCCATGCCCTTGCTCCAACCATTTCTCAATGCAAGCACGTTCATACGTCTACAGAAGAGAACAAGAAAACCTGTTAAAACTATAGCACAAAGGTACTTGTAAACAAGCCTTCAGGCTCTGCAAACATGTGCACTTGTCCAGATGGGTACACTGTAAAATGCACTTGTACCCTATATAACTATGCCCTGAATAACCAACTTCTGGCCTCATAAACTTATAGCAGCCAATGACAATGCAATGCGATGCACAAGACTAGGTCACTAACCAAACAAATTCAGCAAGCACACTTGAGCACTTACTGACATTTAAGTAGAGGAGGAATGACATGGTATTCAAGACTGAAAATGAGTTTCTAAGATTAAAAGAAAAAGAAAACTGAGCAGAAAATCTAGAACTATACCTGCCCTGTTGAAACAATGACAGGATCCTTCATCAACTCCAGGGATATTGGACATCGGAAATCATCTGGTATAACTGGTGTCTTATGATTTCCATCAGTGGTCGCTTGCCCACTACTACTAGGAGGAAGATTCTTTTCTCTTGCAGGTGCATCCATGTTAGGATTTTCTGTCTGTACAAAATCCTTGATTTTCTTTAATAAGTTTGACATCTTCTCAAAGGTTTCCCCAGGATCTCCACCACTGGCAGAAACCATTTCATGTAGCGCTATTGATTCTTGTGTAAGTTCTGCTATTCCCACCAATTGTAACTTGTCAGCCAATCTCCTTAATACCTCTGGATCTGCTGCTGCATCATTGCTCTTGTCATAGAGTGATAATAGATCATCATACAACTCAACATCAGGTGCATCAACCCTTCCTTTAGCTCTCCTGAACTGAGCTAGAACAAGCTCAACCTACACAACGAGATATCAATATATGCATATATAACCCCTTTAAAGAAAAATGATAAAAGGAATCAAACCAAAGTTGCTTTAGGCCTCTCAAACTCTAGTTAAATAGAGAGGACCAGATGTAATAGTGGTTACTCTCTTTAAGTCTCTTAGGACTTTCCTATCCATAAAAACTCAATTAATCATATGATTACTTCGTTTGCTTGCGGGCACATTGTTCCATGTCTAAGGTGAAAGTGATTCAAGTGATCAACTATTCAGCTTTTTGGTCATAGGCAGCAAAGGACCTAATATGACATTGAAAGAAGAAAAATTATGCATTAATTCTTAAAGCTATGCCTAGAGACTAATCTTACCTGTTCCTTAACTTCATCTGATATGTCAAGATTCTCATAAGAAATTCCACTTAAAGCTTGTTCCAATTTAGCTGTCAGTTCATGAAATTTATGCATAATCTGCTCCCTCTCTAGAACCTGTAACCAGAACAAAAAGATTTTATCAACTTATTACTATATCAGAGGTTGGTAGATTGCACCAGCAAGAGAGAAACTATAGCATTTAATATGCCGATAAAGCATGAAAAGGAAGATGAAAGAAATTGTCTGTCATTAATTCATTGCTTCAGCATGGAACTTGAGCAAAAAAATTAGTATGAATTACATCCTTGGAACTTCTCATACATTTTATTTATTCTAGTCCTTTCAACAGAAATAGGTTGCACATGCATCATTTCCAGAGTCTGGCATAACAAAATTGCCTTCGCAACCAAGAAAACTAAACCATGCTGACCATGGCCACCTCAGTAAAGGAACCATAGCATAAAGTATAAATCAAGCACATCATGTCATAACCCAATCAAAGAATGGAAACACATACTCGGCCATATATTGATTTTTTTTTTGTTCAAACATACTCGGCCATATATTGATGATTCCAAGAGTAACAAAGCAAAAGCAATGGATTTCATAACCAATTCAAAGAACAATTGCTGTTGCAGAAATTCTATGAAAAATATCATCAAGGTCACAATGCAGAAATATAGGAGCCATATACCAGGGTACTATCCATCACCTCCAGTCCTCCACCCCCATGGCCCTCCTCCTAATTTTAGCTTTCTTCCGTTAAACCAGTACAATATCAAAGAACCTCAGAGATCATAGACCAGAAACAGAACCACCAGAACTCTACATAACTAGGGATGCAGAGACTAAAATGGAAAGAGTCAACCCCATCCAGTTGCCAAATAGTCTCCTCAATTTCAAGAGGCTTCCAATCATACATGTTCACAACATATACCCGTAATTACAATAATCATGACGGAAAGTGGAAACCCATGAATTTCTAAACCTTAAATACAAGCATAAGAATAGGTAGAATTGAGCATATAAAGCATAGAAAAAGACAGAAGCAATCTAATAGATATATCATGGTCAGAGCTAATGGAAACAAATGAGTATTAAAAAAGTTATGTTGAGTGAATGATTCAAATGTCACAACAATCCACACATAAAGGGAAAATCATAGAATTCAATCAACAACGTTGTATCTTCTTTCTTTTCGACAAAAAGGAAGAATCTATAGCAGGACTAGGAGATCCTATTTTAGCCTTTATATATCGATGACTAAATGACACTTGAAAATATCTGCGATAAGAATTTATCATCATAATAATTATTTGCAGATGCAAAAGAAAGAAAGGAAATGATAAAGGAAAGTAAAATTCGATGAAATTGTGGCAAAAATATCTACTAACTAGCTGTAGTGTGCTTTTTTCCTATTCTAGTGAAATTCAAAAGAGACATAAGAAAAGAAAATGCAGTTCTAAATAGTAATCATCTAAAATTTTTATACTCCTCTAACTTCTACTAGATAGATTAAGCTAAATTTAACCATAAACAAATATCAATTGATTTTAGATAATGTTACGGCAAATTTTATTTTGACTATATTTCGAGGCACTTCTCAAGCTAATTTTCCTCTGGTTTCCGAGCAGCCAAACAGATCCAAATAAAATGAAAAATAATCGATTAATAATACTCACACACCAGGTAAATTTTACTGCCTTCACTGCCAAATCTGAGCAACTCCTTAGCCGAAACTAAAGCTTCTTTGAGCGAGACCAAAGCTTTTACAGTTTCTTCAGGGATTGGTTCTTTGCTCTCTCTAATCTCCTCGAACATTGGCGTCAACAACTTCAGCCTCCTAGCGAGATTGCAATACTGCTTTTTCACGGGGCATCTATAGTCGCCGATCGAAGCTATTTGGTTTACGGAATCGATCAAGCTCTGCACCAACGCTCCTTTCTCTTCTTCCATTTAGAATCAAGATCTTGTCAAAGGCGGCTTTTTTTCCCAACTAGAAAAAGTTTCGATTGGGGCGGAGTTGGAGCTAAGTTTTCGATAGCTAAAAAGAGGAAAAACTCGTCTCCATTAGAGAGAAGACTTTGACAGAGGGAGAGAGAATGAGAAAGTTAATGACCAAAGAGAAATGTTTTATTTGCAGGCTGCTTAGACCAGTTTCTTTCCCCGGCTTGGCTTACCGAGCTGAACCGAACCGGATTGAGAGTAGACTGGAAATAGAGATAATTAATTAGATAGACTCAGGTGGTCTAGTCTACCGTGTATGACTCTACAAACGCCGGTCCGGCTCGGCTCGGCTAACTTGGGGCTGGAAATTTGTTTGGGCTGGAAATTAGTTGGTTGGTTTTCAGTTAAACAAACGCCGGTGAAGCAAGCCGTCTCGCAATCAGTGAAATGAAGTTTAAACCGTCATTTTAGTATTTTCAGACAAATTTAAAAACTTCGTGTCTAAATTTGCGCATATGAGATTTTGTTTTTGATCTGTAATGTGCTTGTAGATTTTGGACATGTATGATCTTTCTTAATTGCGACGGTTCATATATTGTACTTAGTGTACCATAATTCGGTAATTTGTTTGTTAGTAATTTAATTTTTTGAATGAATTTAATTGATCTTATTCTTTTTATATCAAATCTTCCAAAATTCTTATATAAAATAGTTTTTTTTTATCATATATATAAAATAGTTTTGTTAATTAGATGAAAAAAATAAAATTTTTAATCCTCATTGTTAATTCGGAAAAAACTAAATCCAAGATTTATTACCATGTTATTAGTAGCTTAACAAATAAATTTCTTCATGAAAAATATAAAATAAACAATTGAATGTTAATGATCCTAACAACACAAGTTCGGTCGCGACAGAACTTGTGGGCGACAATGGACAAAAGAAGTAGTTGACTTACTTTTGAACTAAACAATTGTACAATAAAGAAACAGTAAAACATATGGTTAAGAATTAAAAAAGCATAAGATAGGGGGGGGAGTGCTAGTAACAAACAAAATCTTATATGTAATCAATCCTATTTGGTTTTGTTCAAAGTTTTACTTATTCTCCTTCCTTTTGTTTTTGTGCACAAGTAATTCTTTCTCCTTTCAATTCAAAGAAAGAAGGTTAAAGTTCTAGTATAAACTATGCTTTCATCGTAAAAGTCTTCAACTCTTTCCGTTTTTATTCACTAAAGTAATGTATAATAATAATTCATTAGACAAACTCAAATCCAAATGACCATGTTCTTTTTATTCCATTTACTAATTAATTAATTACTAATTAGAGAAAATTGATTTTAATAAAGAAACTCGGTAGAGGAGACGAGCTCTATAAATGAATTGACCGGCAATCTAATTAAAATTTCATCTTTTATGAAGCATTTGCAAAGACCGGTTATTATGTAATAAGAATTTTTAATTCGAGTGGCTAGAGTTCAATTCCTAACAGATTCAAGTAAAAAAAAAAAAAAAAAAAAAAAAAAAAAAAAAACTTACTCAAGCCTAAAGATGTTAATTAAGATGAATAAGATAAGAAGAAGCATGTATTATTTGGAAAAATTAAAGTTTGGTGATGATGAGCATGCAAGGAAAGAAGAAGCTGCAAAAACAAAAATATAGTACTACTAAAATAAAATCATGGTGGAGGAAAAGTGGTTAAAGGTTGGAAGAAATGGGGACATCGTTGCATTATCTGAGGTTTAGACAGTGCCAGGCCATATACGCGTAGAAATAGACTGTCGTGTATTAATGGACAGTAGTAACATAATTTGGATTTTGTCTAGTAATGGGAATTTTGGTATGTCCTTGAAGTTTCGCGTTTTCCAAATTTGTCAACTTGGCTTCCATCCTTTTTTATACGTATAATATATATATGTACCCATTAATCATGGTCATTAGAAAACACTTGAATGCAAAGGATTGGCTACTAGGATAAGTACGAAGCTAATTTCATTTTCAAATAATTGGGAGATTTGCGCGTCTCAATGTGTGCAATTCATACATAATAATAAATTCGTTTCGGAAATGTGAATATGATTGTAATTTCAATATTGCAATTATACAATTTTAAAGTTTGGGATAACATTTGAGTGATTTAAGTATGTTGCTTAGCTAAGCTTAGCTTGTCAGAGGGTTTTCCATGTTTGTCAAAGAAAAGGAACATTGGTGTGTTAGGTTTATACACAATATTTTAGGAGGATTTTCTTTTTTTTGATAATTAAGCATTTCATTTATCTAAAGAAAACAACAAATATACTTACAAAATACATTACAAATTTACAATCAAATCAAATCTTAGCAACTTAGACCAGGAATCGTATATTTTAGGAGGAATCGTATGAATCGTATATAAAAGATTGATGTTGATGTACATTGTTTACTAAGCTCCCAAATATTGCTTATACATGGATGTTTCAAATTAATTTATTTCCTCTTGCATAAAGTATAATATTCAAATTGCATTACAATCGGTAAATAATTTTATTTATACCCAAACATTCAAAGAAGAAATTACCAAGCAACAAACTATTTCCGTATTTCGTAATATGATAAACAACTATACCAATATAAAGTTGAGCAAAACCCACAAAATTCACCTACAATGAAACTTTAATCCAAGAGGCCAAGTCACCTATAAGACCTTACAAATCCAAGCACGCTAACAATTTTGACAAAAAAAAAATTAATGATTAAATTAAGGAAACAATATTCTTCATTAACAATTGCTAATTTTTCCATGTGTAGTATCGAGTAGATCACAGCTAAGCAAAGTGGCATACCGGCCATTAACAGAGCCACAAGCGGGACCAATCTTCCTTGATTAACGACTTATTTAAGATCTGATTAAGTCCCAAATTGAACTAGGAAATGAAATTAGATGGCTTATAACTTCCAATCCATTAATGTTTGTAGGTGGACAAAGGACAATGTTCAATCTTCCATTGGTGCAAAAGAAAAAATGTTCCATTTCCCATGGAACTCGTTGAGTCGAAAATTCAATATTAACATGATTGGCGGTGAGACTGGAAATCTGGAATGTGTAATTTGTTACTCCCTCGATTCTGAATTGAATGACCATATTTAACTTTTTGGATCAAATAAAGTCACTTTTAACCATTAATTATTATCAAGTATAATTTTTTAAATTTTTTTTAAAATAAATTTTAGAAAATTTAAAATTTAAAATTTTCAAAACATATTTTTTTAAAATTTTAATTACATATATAAATTTTTCAAATAATAATCAAAATGACTTTGTTTGACTCAAAAAGTTAAACATGACTATTTAATTAGGGATTACTATGGTCAAGAAGGTCGCATTTTAGTATGGTAATTAAGTTAATTTATATGTTAGGTAAATTAATATGGGTTTTGGCGTTTTTTTTTTTTGGCATTTTATTTATGGACAAAGAATAAATTGTTTTTTTTAAGGTAAAATTAAATTAAAATGGTTTAAATTCAAACCAACTGTAGAAAATTTACGGTAGTAGTGAAGTCTAGGCGTATGATCTGAGTCTAAGACGTGGCGGTCTCTCACACCGTTGATTAGTGTGAAGTTAGGGCCTATCAGTTTCGGGGGAAGCACACCGTGGCCCACACGTGGCTCAGTGGGTGGTGGTGGGTTTTGGGGAAGATAGACCGTCACTTCGTTTCTTACAAGACCGCGACGCGTGTATTGAATCTAGTGGACACACCCATTCGGCTCAGTCTAGTACGGCTCCAAAATACCGAGCCGCTATTTATATGATGAAGATTATTAAAGCTGAATAGCTGATGAGCCAATAAAAATATTGATAAAAGTCCATTGCCCTTTAAGTGGGGTCCATCCTTCGTGGGTCCCAACAGGGAAACGAAAACTGCGGCACATGGTCTATGTGGAGACAATGATGGTGGTGTATAATCCAACGTGGCAGGATCCGCTCTCGGACTTACTAACAAATCAGAGCCGTGCATTTGGGATCCCATGATCCAGTGTATCCTACGATACTGGAAAAAAAACAATTTTCTTTTTCAATTGATCCACCGTCGGTTTAAGCGTGGGTCATACTGGAAAGTGGGACCCGTAACAGTGACGGAGGTGCACGTGACCCGCCGCAAGGACAGCTCAGATACTTTGTTTCCTCCTTTGACGAGTTCCCGGTCTGTTTCTTTTTGCAGTTCTGCAATCGCAACGGACTTTTTCTTTAATCTGTAAAAGAGATCATAAAGCTACCTGCGGGTCAGTTAGTGTGGGTGTTACGTGTTGTTTTATGATTGGCCAGAGACTGTAGTACACGTGAACTTGTGCTTATCCAATATATGGGATTTTTGCTTTTTTCGGTCTTTGTCAAATGCAAAGCCCATTCGGCCCGACATTATTGAAATTTCTTAAAATTTTCTACTATAATTCTAATTTCTAATTGACTTGATTAAGAATAAAAGAAAAGGTTAGTAAAATTTAAACGTTTATTTGTATTTTAGTAGTAAGTCGTGCAAGGCAACTATATTTAAAATTAAAAGGATGATTGATAGCCATCATGCAAGAAAGCAAATTGAGAGACATAAAAATAACATTTCCTAAAGTTGAAATTAGAAAAATTAATCATTTTAGGTTTTTTTTTTTTTTTTTTAGTGGGGATTTTTCAAAGAACTTAAGATTTGTCTATAAACAATGAACTTAAAAACATCATGGGAAAATAACAAATTTTAAGAGCTTGTTTGCTAATGGAGAACATTCTCCATTTTCTATCTCCAAAAATATCAAAGAAAGTAGGTAGTGACACAACATGTGTCAATGAAAACAAGTATATTTTTGGAAAATGGAGATGGCAATGGAGTGGAAAATGAAGAACATATTTATTTTATTTTGAGATTTTCACTCCATTGTCATCTCCATTCTCTAAAAATATGCTTGTTTGCATTGACACATGTTGTGACACTACTTAGTTTCTTTGATATTTTTGGAGATGGAAAATGGAAAATGGAAAATGTTCTCCACTAGCAAACAAGCCCTAATTGTCTGTTCCAAAAACAGAAGATTTGAATCCATTTTAATACAAAAACGAATCACAATAATACATATTAGTTTTTCTAATCCAATAATGTTATCTTAAAAAATCGAATATGAAACTTCTAAGCTTCTTCTTAGATGTAACTATCGACAGGCAATCAATTGGTCAATAATTAAAGAAGGAAATCCTTGTAATTATTGAGAAATTTTATGTGTAAAATGTGGATGATAATAATGGAGTGATGATGCAGCTAATTATGAAATTGACGAGATGTGTACTACTGAGTAAAATACTAATGGTTGAGCCTTTGAGTTTGAAGCAATGTTCGGCTTGTGACTAATTAATTACTTTGTGGTTCAAATTTTACGACTTCTTGACTTATAATAACAGTTTTTAGAATATTTTCAATAGCCAATTACTACAATTACGCCGCCTCCATTCAGCACTCACCATGACCATCAAAAACGAAACGAGTCAATGAAGGCTGGATGTTTGCGGTTGGATTTATGTTGATGCAGCCTCCTAAACCTATTTTTGAGTGCGATGTCCTTTTTTCTTATTGAACTTGTATTTTTCCTATCCAACTTTTAATTTAAAACTTTCATTATATAAACTATCAAAATCGAAATAATTTTATTTGGTTGACAATGATTCCGTCAAGTGGTAAAAAAAATTGATGTCGCGATTTAACGAAACCATTGATATTTTTTTGTACCATTTAACGGAACTGTTGATGGCCAGACGAATTGTCCGATTTTGATGGTTGGGGCTTGGGAGAGTAAAAGTTTCTAGTTTCAAATTTCAAATTAAAAGTTCAATGAAAATTGTTTCATTGTAAAAATCCATGGGAAAATGGTCATTTACTGTTATTCTATACATGATTAGTAGAATTTAACAGACTGCATATGCGAGTCTTGAAGGATGACACGTGTCCCTTAGAGACTAGATTGAAATATTTAAAATTTAATTAATTCAGAAAATAACTATGCACATGTGTCAACCTCCACAACCGAATCCAAAATTTACACCTTGTGTATCAAATAATTACTCAAA
Organism: Corchorus capsularis; assembly: GCA_001974805.1. Lineage (NCBI taxonomy): Eukaryota > Viridiplantae > Streptophyta > Magnoliopsida > Malvales > Malvaceae > Corchorus > Corchorus capsularis. Next base: position 7,469 of record AWWV01012376.1, on the reverse strand, counting down.
AAAAAGTCAAAACCCATTTTTTGGATGGCAAAATTTCATAGCTGGTTTAGTGGGCTGATCCGCCCATATTGAGATGGGCTCGTAATTTGGATTGTAGGTAGGCTTGGACAATGTAGCCATGGAGACCCAAAAAAAAAAAGACTGTTTGGTTTGCTGGTATATTCATTCATTTTGGACTTTTCCTTGAAACGTTTAGAAACGGTTTGAATGTTTCAAGAGATGGTGCTGCTAAACTTACAGGACCGGAGGAAGATCTTAGCATGGTCGAAATTGATTGGTCGCTGTACAATTTCATGTATCTCCGTTTTGCTCGCTCAGTTTGCTCTCTTATTGGTTCCTCTCTTCTTCTCGGCCTCTCCAATCCTTATTCAAGTCATTCTCTCAGGTCCCTCTTCTCTCTTTACATATATTATGCGGATTTTTTTTTCTTATTTTGATACTCAAATCACCCTCTCTCTCTCTCTCTCTTGTTTGCAGCTTTAGTTTTGCTTATAGTTGTGGGTTTTGGTGGGTGGTTTAGGCGGCTGCTTGGATTCCATGCTTCAGCTCCAGCTTTTGTCTTCTTCAGTATAGTTTTTGTGTGGGGTGTTTATATTGCTATCATTCGACAAGGTACCTTTGCTGCAAACTAATTTTCTTGTTTTAATTGTTTTAAGTTAAATGTGCCCACTTTGGAGAAACTGAACTTTTATTTGCATAATTGTAATGTGAAATCTGAATAGTCTTAGCATCTGCTTTTATATATTTGGAAAACTTGGATAAAGTTTGTCTCACTGAGATAATGGTCTGCAATTTGTGTAGTTAACAAAATATTGGGTGCTCCTTTTTGTTTTCTATAATATGAATGTCAAAACTGGACGGGGAAATCACATACTACAAGCAATGAGTTCTTTTGACTTTTTTTTTTAAATTAGCCTCTACTGTAACAAGCCCATTTGTTGCCTTATTTGCAGCGATTTCACGGTTAATGGACGTTATGTTCAATGGAGTGATGATCATGCTCATCATTGGTCTATGTAGGTTGTTTTTCTTTGCTCTTTTTGACTTTTGCAACATCTATAATTTTCTTGGTCATATAGATATCTTGTTCTTCTAACTTTCTTTGGTCATTGTTCAAGCATGGTAACTACATTGTCTTCAATGGCAGGATCATGATAAAGGATCCCGGTTTTGTGGCACATGAATCTTTTTGTTCGGATGCACTTGATGAAGGTTCTGTTCTTCGTGTTCAAACTCAAAATGAGGTTGTCTAGTTGCATTTTTGGTTGTTTATGTAAGCCTTAAAATTGACAATAAACACAGTAACATGCTTTGAGTAATTGGTTTGGTGTACCTGGGTAATTGTTTCAAGATGTATTTTCCTAGTAAAAGATTTGAAGCAGAGGCTATTTGAAATGTGTGTAATTTTCCTTTATTGATCTTTATCACTTTCCCCATAATTCTCTTTTGAAATTGTCCCTAATTGGTTTCAGTATGTGTTGTTTACTTGCAAATTTATTGGGTTTAATTGTTTGTGTGTGTCTTTTTTCTTCAGAGTCATCTTTTGCAAATGAGGGTAAGATACTGTAAGAGCTGCAAGACATACGTACAGGGGTTTGACCACCATTGCCCTGCTTTTGGGAATTGTATAGGTAAATGAAAGTTAGTTTGCATTTGGCCATATTTTCCTGATAGTTTTCTTTTGCTATCTTCATACAATCATACCATCTTAATCTATGTCCCATGTAACTTATTCTGTGGTTTCAAGATTCTCCTAAAGTAAATTTGATTAGGTGGTTGGCGATGTTTTTTATGTCATTATGCAGGCCAAAAGAATTATGTCCTCTTTATGGTTCTTCTTGTTGGATTTCTTACTACTGAAACATTTTACATTGTTTGCTCTTCCCAATGTAAGTATAATCTTGATGATACTTAAATCTACTAGATATTACATGAAAACACAATTTTGCTTATTTTTTGTTGCAATTCTTTGATGATCTGATTGATTACCTTGATCTTTAAGGATATATCTTGCTTATTTATTTGCTTAATCCCTTGTTAATTTTCAGTGGCTATGAAGTTTCCAGTTATGGAAGGAATTAGGTCGGGGGTAAGTCATTGCTCGAAACTTTATCTGATGTACAAAAATCAGGTATCACTGCTCATATTGTTTCTTTTCCTCTTTTTTCTGGGTGTTCTTAGCGCAGGCTAATCCCATGTATGCAATAGCAAGAAGCACACTGCTGTTCTGTCTTCTCCAAGTGCTATGGCAGGTTTTATTGGTTTGATATTTTAAGAATGTGCTTGCTTCTGAGTTCTGAATCCTTAAGCTGTACATAGAGACAGCTTAATCTATTTCCTTGGTAAGTTTATCTTATACCAGATTTTATTGTCCATGCAGGCACCGTTTCTGCTGTGGCATTTTTATTGCATATGTTTTAATATCAGAACAGAAGAATGGGTAAGTTCCAAATAAGAAAGAGATTATGTATTTTTAAGTACAAATTGTCTCAAACCATTTGGATCTGCAGTATAGATCAACGAACATTTTTAATTTACCTCAGGTAAACTGGAAGAAGTATCCAGAGTTCCAACTTATTGCTACTCCAATACCAGGTAATATAATCTGTAATGCAACTGCACGATTCTCTGCTCTGGATATATCCATATATTTTATAGTGTTTATTTTTATTACCCTCATTTTGTGTGTGTGTGTGTGTGTGTGTGTTTAATAATTTTATTTGGTTGAACACAGGGGAGAATTTTCAAGACACGAGGTTTACAAATCCGTATGATAAAGGAATCCTGCAAAATTTGATGGAGTTTTTAACACTGAAATGAACAGTGTTAAATAACCATCTTGTTCTGGAACCTTCCCTCATTATTTGTCTCTCTCATGCTTAGTGGAGCTCTCTCTTGTTGGTCCTTGCCTGCATCTGCAAAAGAGTCCATTATTTGGGTTTGAAGCATGCTGTTAGGAGGTAAGCACGCTCCTCTGAATTGAAGAAGATACATACATGCTTGGATATTTATCTAATTGAAGGACCTAGCTCGGTAATGTTCTAGGCTCTGTTGATTACATAAACAACTGCCAACTGAAGCATTTACTATGAGATGTCAAATTTTGGCTCGTGTAGATTCACCACCTTTGTTTATGTAAATAGTTTTTCAAACGAACAGCTATCTGTAACGAATTCTTGTAACCCTAGCTAGACATCGATTTTTACTTACAGATGCATTAAATTTCTCAGATTGTCTTGAAACATCATAAACACCTTGGATTTAGATGTACAAACCATGAAATATAACACTTTTTTTTTTTTTTTAAATTTAGATTTGGTTTATGAGGACCTTTAATTTGCTTTTATTCCATTATATTAGGCCTTTAGAAAATAGAGTCAAGACAAGAAAACAACAGTCAAACACCAGATCATAATCTATCAACACTTTAGTTTTCTTCCCTCCCACCTTGGGAGCAGTGACAGCACACCATTTTTCATGCCAGCCTTCACTTGATCCATCTTTGCATTCTCAGGCAACCTAAACCTCCTAAAAAACTTATGAAATGTCAAATCTTGGCTCATTTAGATTCACCACCCAAGTGTATGTAAAATAAACACTTACTGCAACGAATTTATGTATAAAACATTTTGTATGCTAACTAAAAATGTGAAAAACTTAGATTTAGATGACAAACTCGAAATAGATTTTATTTATATTTAGTTATTGAGAACCGTATATTTGATTTCAACCCATTAGGCATTTACAGAACATAGAGACAGACAACACAAGAAAACCACACTTCTTTAGAATCAAACACCAAAAACATAATCTGTTAAACACATTTTAGCCAGAAATCTCAACGGACTTAACATCGGGTTTCTTCTTCTTCTCCTCTTCCTTTGGAACAGTGACAGTAAGTACACCATTTTCCATTGTAGCCTTAACCTCATCCATCTTTGCATTCTCAGGCAACCTAAATCTCCTCAGAAACTTGCCACTGCTTCTCTCGACACGATGCCACTTGTCGTTCTTCTCTTCTTGTTCTTTGCTCCTCTCCCCACTTATCTGAAGGATCCTCCCTTCCTCAACCGCCACTTTCACCTCCTCCTTTTTCAGCCCCGGAAGATCAGCTTTGAAGATATGGGCTTCCGGAGTCTCTTTCCAATCAACCCTCGCACCGGCAAAAGCCGAAGCTTCACGGGCTGACGCGGAAGAGGGCACATTGGCGAGTGTAGAGTTGAAGAAGCCATCGAAAGGATCCCATATGTCTAGTGAAAATGGATCAAAGACGTTGGTTCGTCGGCTGCCGAAGATGCTTGGAATGAGCGACATGTTTGGAAGCTTTGGAGGTTAATTAATGATCAAATCTCCTGAGAAAGGAATGAGTAATAGACGCTTTTGCTGGATTCTTTTCTTTGATTTCGATGGCTAAGAAGTCGGATGAGGTAGCTATATATAGAAACCATAAGAAGCTTCTGGTTTACTTTTTCCTTCTAAAGCTGGTAATGTAGAGACTTCTAGTACTTTCTCTAGACATGGGTTAGTCTTAAAATTTAAAAATACGCCATCTCCTTTCTATAAACTTCCACTACTTTCATGAACATCAAGTATCTCTATCTTTTCCAACAAGAACCAACTGTCTGCTATTTTTCTTTTCCATAATTTATTTAAGTTAGTAATAAAGAGGGAAAGGGATGGATTTTCATTTTATTTGAATGATTGGATTGAAAGGGATAAATAACACACAAAGGGCATAAGAAGAGAAATAGATTATATATATATATATATATATATATATAATAAACTACTACTAAACTAAATTAAACAAGCACAGATTTTACAGAAGAGAAATTCTGCAGCTATTAAATAAACATCAAAATGCAGAAACCAAACCACTAGAAACTAATCAATGCTCATCTTCCATACTTGAATACCACTATTTCTTTAGGAACACATCTGTGAGAACTGTTTCTGATTCAAATATGGCTTTCACCAGCTGCAGTCCCTAAAGGAATCAAACAAAAAAGGGTTAAAAAAGCCTCAAATTCATCTCCCAGTTAAATAAATATATAGTAACTAGTAAACACTCAAAACTGATCAAACAAAAGGAATAGTGAAAATGGACCTTTTGGTAGTCAATGGTGACCGGCTTCTCTTCAGGAGAGCCAGCAGCTTTGAGAAGCATGTTGCTGGTGGTGTAAGACATTGGTTCCAGCATCAGGTTATCCCTTACCAGGTAAACTTTATCTGATCTCACATACCCCATTTGCTTGCTTGGCGTCGCCGCCGCCGACGGCGAAGCAGCAAACAGGTTAGAACTAAAGAACCCTGAAGTAGAATACGAGGGTTGATCATATTGTGAGGAGAAAGTGAACATACGCTCGGCTTCCCAGCCTCCCCTGCGGGGAAGCTTGTTATTTTCTTGCTGCCTTTTCTTCTCAACAATGGCAGAAAGCAATGGAGGCAGTTGGATTTTGGGTGAAGAAAATATGTGAGGCCAGGCCACAAGAGATTTTGCTTGTCTAAGTTGGGTTGGAAATACTTTGGATCAAGGTTTACTACACTTTGATAGATATTAGCCAAAGATCCAGAGGCAGAGGCAGAGCGACTAGTTTTGCGGTGAATAAGTCCCATTAGAGTAGAAAACTCTAAAATTTTAATTTCAACCTTTTTAAAAAAAATATTGAATTGTATCATATACAACTTTAGCTATAGATGTGACATTTCTTTGTCTTGATGCCCTGAGTTTATTCTTGATGAACAGTGTCACAAAAAGGATGATTATTAAGCCAATTTTTAGCAGTATAAAGCTGAGTTCGTTCTTTACTGGTCTAGTCTTGGTCATATAACTCATAATCTGCCATATTAATTATCTAGTGAATTCCGTGCTTATTGCTTATTTTGCTGGTTTAATTAAGAAAATGTTTGGTTCTTTGCTTGAAAGTTCATGGAGAATCAATAGCAGTATAAAGCTGAGTGGATAATGAGACAGAGAGGGTCCATCCCACTTTGGCAATCTATCAATGAGACAGAAATGACTGAAGCTAGCACTCTGGCTTATAGAAACACCAAGCCAAAAGAAAAAAAGTGTTGAATTTGACGCATCGCTAATAACACGGATTTGATCCAGTGATAAGCGACTTGTTTCAATTTAAACGGATCTTAGAAACATTTCATATGCAGGTATCCCCGCTGGTAGACTCATCCATCAAAACTCAGGTGCTCGGGTTGAATTTGGATTCTTCACAATTTTGTATTGTCACCTCCCTGCAGGCAGGGAATCAAATAGTCTTTGAATTTGGGTTTAGGGCTCGTGAACAGATAGAAACAAGAAATTACTTGAGCCAGGGAAAAGCTATAATATATTAATTCAAAGAAAACTGATTTGAGCCATATATTTAAACAAACAGTAGTTTATTATTCAAAACATTGCTGCACACATTTTTAAACAGAAAAAAGAGACAAGCAAAACATTGAAAGGGAAAGGCCTCACACACAAACAAAAACAAAACCCCATTTGCTTATTTTCTTTTCATAATTGAGGCCTCATGAAACATAAAATGTTTTCACCATTAATGTTTTTTACCCAGAAATCTCAATGGCCTTAACTTGAGGTTTCTTCTCTTCCTCCTTAGGAATGGTCACAGTAAGCACACCATTTTCCATGTTAGCCTTAACCTGATCCATCTTTGCATTCTCAGGCAACCTAAACCTCCTCAAGAACTTGCCACTGCTCCTCTCGACGCGATGCCACTTGTCATTCTTCTCTTCTTGCTCTTTGCTCCTCTCCCCACTTATCTGAAGAATCCTCCCTTCTTCAACCTCAACTTTCACCTCTTCCTTCTTCAACCCTGGAAGGTCAGCTTTGAAAACATGAGCTTCTGGAGTTTCCTTCCAATCAATCCTTGCATTGGCAAAGGCTGAAGTTTCACGTTCTGAAGAAGGCACCAATGAAGAGTTTAAGAAGCCTTCAAAAGGATCCCAAACGTCTAGAGAAAATGGATCGAACACATTGGTCCTTCGGCCACCAAGAAGGCTAGGAATGAGCGACATGATTGATTCCTGCGAAAAAAAAAAAAAAAAAACTTTGAAATTATGTGAACAAGAAGATTACAAAGCAAAGAAAGATTTGAAGCTGCTTCAATTAAACTGATCTTAAATTCTTCCTCGATGGGAATTTGGGTTGTGATCACAATGCCTTATATAGAAGTTTATGATTCAAGTGAAAGAGGGTTCTAGTTTTGATCATTTTTCATTTACCAAGTGAAAATATAAGCTGTTTAGTAGTTGCAAGAGCGTTCTCGTAGCTTCATGTTTTTTCTCTAGCTTGTTACATGATTCATCATTCCTAACTTTAGCAAAATAATAATTGAAATATAAAATGTTTCTTTAATAGATAGATATATGATTAAAGTTATTTATTCTTCTTCTATGATATTCTACAAGCTTCATTCGCAGTCCTTCTCAACTATACCCATATTTCCTTG